>PNEQ01073564.1:0-29996 GCA_003012365.1 Medauroidea extradentata
ATATCAACCGTGACACGTGTGAACAGTTTTGGGACAAATCACACCGCTGTGTGTCCAAGCTGTACAGTCCTAACTGGGTTTGATGAAGAGAGAAACAATGCTTCAAATAAACCGTAGCCAATGCCAATTCGAAACATACAGTGTTGTATACAGCATGTTGGAGCCTAGCAAATAGTCAACTTTTCCCGCGATTTTCCAGCGTCTCTAGTTATGTGGTTTGAAATGTGACAGTACATGACTTACAGACTAACGTGAAAACAAATGTTAAGTTTGTGGATGAGTAAATAGTCTTTTTAATTTAATTGGCCTATCTGAGTGTGTTTTGAACATTGTTGCAGCGGATTAGGAAATACAGATTATTTTTCTTAGCTAACGAATGTGTTCCTTGTATACTGTTCACGTAAAACACATATCAGAGGAGGGTTGACGGAAACTTGTTACCAATATGCACATTCAAAACGCAATTTTCCAAGAGCTGTCGAACTTTGCAAAGAAATGGCTGTTTCGAAAAGTGTCTCGTAATCTAGTACTAAGATAAAACAATTATCTAAGAATTCTATAATAAATTCTGCAGCAGAATTTTTTTATCGCCTGGAGTCCTGGAGTTCCATTAATATGACAAACACAGCATTCCAGCTAATACCTTATATGTAAGAGCAGTGAGAGACTTGGCAAAGAGTGTTAGTGTCACCCTTAAATCACAACTTTGCTTCCGAGAATGCAATATGTTTAAAGAAGCTCAAGAAATTTTGTGTTCAAGAGACCATATCACAGCTTTAAATATGAGATGGATACATTGTTTATTTACATTCTTGTTTGAAGCATTGTAATTATTCAAATGAGTAAATTATACTAAGATTTACTTATGTAGAAGAATGTAAATAGTTTGACAGTATAGTGGAAAACTGTGAAAAAGGAAGAGAGGGCACACCATCAAATTTTAATTTATTTTTACCCTGCAATCTAGAGATATGTAGCGACCAAACATTGAAGATTATGTTGTCAAGAGAAATTTCATTTATTTTTAAATTTTTTATTGCATCCTAAATAGTCAGTACAAACTCCACAGGAAGTTTCAGCAGTGTAGTAATTTAAAATTATGTAAAAGGTACAAATTCGATCATAATTATATGATATACAAAGATAAACTAATACCTTACATTAAAGAAAAATGAAGATAATATTAAACGACATAGAAACACAAACAGAAAATTCAAATGTACAACTGTGAAGGGGCAGTGACAGTCAACAGCGTAGTAAACATATATCAAGATACAACATTCAACAATATGTAATATGTGATATAATACAAAGATTAACATATAGCCTAAATCAAACAAAAGTTAATGAAAATAATACAACATACCATATAAACAGAAATTTAAAATTCAAATAGACAACTGTACAAGTAAAGTGACTATCAACTGTACAACATCCAGACAAATGTATACATAACTTAAAAAAAAAAAAAAAAACATGTAAGACTAACCTTCATTGAATATTTCATTAGGTGTATGTACAGCTGTTAACATAATATAGTTTTTGAACATAATATTTGATTTGGATTCGTGAATCTTGAGCAGTGATTGTGGTAAAGCATTCAGCAGTTTGATGCCCATGTAATAAGGGTATTGTTGATATTTCTTTGTTAAGTAATGAGGAATATGGTTTTTATTTTTGGATCTGTTAAAATAGTTATGAAGTCTATTGCTTTTGTGATACAGTACTTGATATTTTTAGGCAAACAGTGTGATGGTGTACAGATAAAACGGGAAAAAGTTAGCAACCTTTTATTTCGGAAAACACACTTGGATGATTCCGTCCTGCTGAGGCTTAATATATTTCTAAAAATTTTCTTTTGGGGCATGTTTATCGAAATCTACTTAGAAGAATTTTTCCCATACATAAACTTTAATATAAATTTGCACAATACGTGATCGTAACAGCTTCTTGGGTGGATACTGATTTGTGTTAATAGAAAAACAGAAAATAATAAACTGGCGGCTAAGCTGATCTATGTGATCATTCCAGCTTAGACGACTGTCACGATTTAATCCAAGTAATTTAGTGGATTTTACACATTGTATTACGTCACTCGATATTAAAACATCCATGCTAGGGTTTGTTGTATTTTTAATGAAAAATTAATTATGGAAGATTTTTTAGTGTTTGTGAAAAGCTTGTTACTATTTAACCATATCTGCATTTGCTTAAAAGTTACAGAAGCGTTATTTAATAACTGCTGTTGATTTTCACCAGTTACTATAACTGAAGTATTATCTGCAAACATGATAGTCTGGCCTGAATCAAAAAATGATGGTACCACATTAATAAATATAAAAAATTTTACCTGACCAAGGATTGTGGAATAACAATATTCCAGACATAGGTAAAGTGGTTATGTTGTTTATTAAACTATGTGTACTAGTGACTTGAGATTGAAACATCTCTTATTTCATACTTGTCAAGTTTTTCCGGCAGAATTATATGGTAAACACAATCAAATGATTTTGAAATTTCAGCAAGAATGCAAGCAACTAATACTTTATTGTCCAGATGAGTGTAGATACTATTAATCAGTATGCAGAAAACCTGCTTTGTCGATTTGCCTTTTTACAAACCCATACTGATTCATTGAGATAATTTTATGATATTTCAAGAATTATAGATATAGTTTGTTCAGTGCGGTCTTCTCAATAATCTTAACAAAATTAGACAACAGAATAATTGGCCTGTAGTTATTGATACAGTAAGTAGCCTGTTACCTTTTTACGTAAGGGAATATCTTTCGCAATTTTTAATCTATCTGGAAAGATACCGTGACCTAAGAATTTAACAATTATATGTACAGTCTTCCCTCGCATGTTTAAATAAAGGCCCTGTGTCGTTATTTTTAGTATGATGTAGAAACTGCTGTTCTCAATTTTAAGTAATAATGTATACACAGTAAAATAGTGGTTGTAGAATATGTACCATTTCTGCAAAATAAAGTTCATAGATTTTTACATGTATTAAACAAAAACATGCAAGTGGAACACATCTTAAAAATTCTTTCATGCACACAATTTGCATCGCAACTTGATGTGTTCTTCCTTGTCACCATACATACATTTATCGTAATTGTAAAACATACATTATTTACTTCTTTCAAGTGTAAATGTGTTTATTAATCCAGGCCTACATTGGTACTGAAGGTCCTTTTAAATGAAAATGAAGATATTTTACACAATACTAGGTTATTTAAAAATGTATTTCAGTTTATAGTTCTATAGGAAGCTAAAATTTAGATTTGTTTAAGTTTGAAAGTGTCTAGACTAAATGTTTTAACTACGCAATATAGGCACTACTAGACCATTGCGAGCTTATTTTGTAATTTTGTGGTTGATGACTGATAAATAAAACACTTTGTGTTCCACTGAACCTTCACAACACACATTTCCATTGTCAATATCTTTATCAGAGAAATCGCTAACGGAAATATTAACCAATGAAAATATCAACGCAAATACCAGAATTGTAGGCCTGTAAGCTTTTACTGGAAATTAAATTCGTCTACTCAAACGAAAGCTGAACACTGTCATTAATTTTTACAGTACCGAACTAAGGCCTACATACAAATTCGTACACGTGAATAATTTTTTTTCACCATATGTCCATAAATTACAGATTTCCTAGGATTCTAAGAAACCAAATGCAAAAACCAAAAGCAAAACCATAATAACAAAAACGTACCAAGTTATCAGCAAATAGCAAGCGTCAATAAACCTTTTAATACAATTACGCATGTTTGGCAAAAATGTGGTTTTACAACCTAACAATGCACGTATTCCAACACAAACGTACTATAGTAATGTACGTATTCAACATTTCAAAATCTACGAAAATTAGAGTTCCAACGTACGTTCTAATTGAATTCGTTGAAATCAAACAAAATGTAACGTAAACATGAAACAAAACCATTACTTTTGGCGTGATAAATTATTCACTGCCACAAGGAAGCAATATCTCCATGTACAACCACTGGTTAGCATACCACTAAACATCATCCGAGTGACAGTGAGCAGTAATAAGATGGCTGCGCTGTGGTTTTGCCAAGTAACAAGCCCGTAAAATTAGTCTCCTGAATTTGTTAATGGGAAGGGATTGTGAATAGCAAACTAAGGTAAGTGTCTTTAAGAGATCCGTAACGTTAACGTTACTGACTGTAACTACGGAAAGGTAGGAATATACACCCCTGATTTAAGTAATGACATGCAATTTGTGGCGTGTGTTACTTTTGTCTGTTGTGGTCACGTTTAAGTACAAGCGAAAATTATTACATTAATTAAAAACTATGATAAACGTTTTTGACATAATTTTACTCACAATAATATTCCGTATTACCTTGCACTGCATGGCTAAATAAAAACTACATAAATAATACTTGTACTAAACAAGCAATTATATTTGTGCAAAAACGAGGAATTAATTGATTATAATTTTTTTAATATGACCTGTCTTCATAACCTTTCGTCCCATTGGGTTCTATTTAACGAAAACAAGATTGCGTTGGAAGTTACATTTATCAGATATCAAAATTACCCGAGGTCACTTATATCATCTTCTCGACGCTCTTGTTCTCGAAGAGGAGTTCCGACGGCATGTTGTCTGCTTGCAGAGTTAGCAAGTAGATCGTTCGCCATCTTTCTATTTCATTTATTGGCACAGAATTTGAAGTAAATATTTTTGTAAAACAACTATGATGTGATAATCTGCAATTACATTTTTCATGGTTTACTGTGAACATTCGTGTTTAAATGTAATTGTTAAGTTTAGTGAATTCTGAAAAATAATTAATTAAGAATTCAAATTTTTGGTAGCATTTCCTAAACTTTTACCTGTAACCTGTGCCCCGAAGAAATAAAGATGTAAAATTGTTGTAACTTTCTTATTTTCATTTTGTAAAATTATTCTCATTCAACTTGACAGCAAAGACAATGCTTACTTTTAGAATAGTTTGTGTACTTTTATTTCGAACCTAGTACTGAATTACGCAAACAAACATTTGTTGAGATTGTGCATAAATTCTATTACGATAATTGGCCAAATTACTTAATCTATAATTAGGAACTGGAAAATTTCGCGAATTCAATTACCTGTAGGCTAGAATACATTGTACTATGCATACTCAAGCCCAGTCTATTCGTTCACTGTCTGCTGTTAAACTGAGTAGCAGTTAGTTTACTAATAGTCGGGGCTTTGAGCATGCATAGTACAATAGACTCTAGCCTGCATGTCATTGAATTAGCAAAATTTTTCAGTCCATATTCATGTGAAATTTCAAACGAAGTTATAATCCTCAAGTCGTCAGCTAAGTCAGCAAATTTTCGTGACGAGATCTCTTTGACGTCCCATTAGCATCGTGATCGTTTTGTCCTTGGTCATTTTTGACCTCGTGCTCTCGCAACTCTCGAGAAGCATATAGAGGCCGAATGACACAAACCTGTTTGGAGTTATTCTCAAATTTCTTGACATGTTCTCTGCGGCAAAAGAGCTTGTAGTATTTAGAGAAACTGCTCAGACAAAAATAAGAACAGGCCTGTTGTGGTTCGTTGGCATCAACTCGTCATCCACTACGCTGCCATACTAAATCCACTGTAAAAGTTCTGGTGGACTGGCAGACTGTCTTACTGCAGTATAGTAACAAGCAGTATGATACAAAAAACATATGTACGGCAGTTTTAAACCTTCAAAAAATTATGATATTCTGGTTATTCAAAATGTAATTACACTGTCGTCGGCGTTAGCCCGTCCTCCAGACGTGGTTCTTGGTAATCATAAAAATACCCCCAATGTTTCCAAATTGATACGTGTCCGTATCATATGGGTTGGTCGGATTTTGAAATAACGAACACATTATGTATGTTGTTCAGTAAGTGCTCTTGCAGTATTGTGGCAGTAGGATTTGAAATACTGTTGCTTCCTAGAGGGAAAGGAAAAAATTATTGAAGGGAAACCTATGGCAAACGGACAGCTGAAGGTAAATGATCTGCCTACGTCTTGAGCAATTCTTCTGTTAGTGGGCTATTCGGTCTTGGAAGATGGCAGTAAACCACACACAATCTCTTTGTTTCTATAAATCCCCTTAGAATTTCACCACTCTGAAGAAACTGGAGATTTCGTTACCAATTTGTATGCCCTACTCACATTAATCGAAATTAATTGGCTGTAATTAAAGCTGTCCCGTTGTTTTCATTTGGCAAATGTGTTTATTAGGTTTTCGAAAAATAAATACGCAATTCTTAACAGAAATCACATTTAAACACGTGGCATAAATAAGAAGACAGCTTGCTAAATTTTCCATTACAACCGAGCAGTGAATATTTACATAAACTAAAGAAACCTTAGACTCTTAAATAAGAATTTGTTCAAACATTATACGTCTGAAAATATGATAACTACCAGTTTATTGAAAGGAATATCAGAAATAAAATATCGTATTTTTGGCGAATTAATTTTTAATCCCGCATGTGTTTGTTTGCCAAACAGTATCATAATTTGCTATTTGCACTTCGAATAATCTCTCTGTCAAGGTCTAATATTTTAGGTCCAATCAAACATACAAGGCCTAAAGAAGTTTAGCAAAATTCTTGACATCAGCGAGAAGGAAAGTAAGTTCGTTACCCCAGTAGCAACTTTCAGTTGGACCAACGTTGGATCAGCATTGAAATGTCACATGAAACAATGTAGGTCCAGCATTGATTTTTATTTTGATTCTTACAAATTTCCTACATAGGCCCAACGTCGCTGGATTGTTGAAAATGTGTGTAACGTATTGTTATGGTTTCCCAACCCGATAGCGCCTTAGTAACAGAAGAATGCGGCCAGGGGAGTTTTGTAAACACAAAACTATAAACGACCGGTGGAGCAACGCAACACCAACCCCAATAGAAACATACGTTGGGCCAAAGGTTGAGAATTGGTTGGAAAGGTTGGCAATATGTTGTGTTGGAAATCATACATTAAACCAACGGTTGGCTTTTGGTTGGAAATGCTGGAAATAGGTTGTGTAGGAATACTCCCATAAAAATAACATTGTCCCAACGTTAGTTTCCAACTGAAAACCAACTTAATGCATTTTATCATAATAGTGATAAAATGTGCCATAACAGGCACAAAATAACATATTTATCCTAAAAAACCGCCAAAATTATTGATAATGGAAACTCTTTATTCGTTGATAGAATTATGGGAAAGTGTTGGAAATACAACTGTTGGTTGTTAGTGTATACGGATATGTTGGCCAAACGTTATTTTAGAACCAGTATCCAACCTAACGAATTTTAGTAACAGAATGGCAAAACAGTCAATAACGTTAATATTATACAATATTTAATAACAGAAAATTGTTACAGTACAGTTATTGATAATTTGTTAGTCGTTGGAGAAATGTTGAATAAATGTGCGAAAATAACGGTTGGCTATTAAGAGATTTATGCACGTTGGGCCAATGTTACATTTCCACAAAATCCCAACTATATTAAATTTAAAAAAAATAGTATTTACACATTTTATAGATCCGATACTTACCTTTATCTCGTAACTCAAACAAATATGTTAAAAAAGTGTTATATAATAATTTTTAGTAGAATGATGGGTAATGTTGGTATGGCAACTGTTGGTTATTTGTAAGTATACACTCGTTGGTCCAACATAATTTTACAACCAATATCCAGCTCAACTAATTTTACGAAAAAAAAAAAAAAAAAAAAAACACCAGAATATTTAATAACGTTAATTCAATGCCATATTTTTTTTAAGAATACTGTTAAAATACAGTTAATGACAAGAAATGTTTTATTTGTTGGTGTAGTGTTGGACAAATGTAAGAAAGAGAACATTTGATTCGTAACAGATGTATGTTAGGCCAACATTACCTTTCAACTGAATTCAACTAAACTAATTTTTAAAAAATTTAATTTACTCATTTCATAGAACACATATATTCACCTTTTAATTCCAAAAAATTGTAAATATGTGGTTTGTAGTAATTCTCCATTCGTGGGTAGAATGATGGGTAAATGCTGGTATGACAACTGTTGGTTATTAAAAAATTATGCTTATGTTGGCGTAACCTAATTTGACAACCAATATTCAGCTTAACTAATTTTACGAAAATAACACCAGAATATTTACCAAAATTAATACAATGCAATTTATTTTAAATAGTGTTAACATACAGGTAATGCTAATCTTTTATTCGTTGGTGGAGTGTTGGGCAAATATGAGAATGTTAGGCCAACATTATATTTCAACTGATTTCCAACAAAATTTATTTGTAAAAAAATTGGATTTTCACAATTCATAGAAAACAAAACTTACATCTTAAATCAAATAAAATTGTTAAAATATTTTATTGTAATTTTTCATTCATAGTAAAATGATGGGTAAATGTTGGTATAACAACTGTTGATTGTTAGCAACTTATTGATAGATTGAACGAAACATTTTGAGAGGACAACCGTTAGTTATTAGCAATTATTCCCAGTAGCTGCATACGTTGGGCCAACAGTTGGAAATCATTTGGAACTGTTGGTTTGTGTTGGGATACTTAGAGAAATGCAATGTTGACCCAACATTGTAAGCCAACCTAAATTTTATGAAACTAAATTTTTGTGGAATTTATCAGCACTGCAAATAAGTTGACAAATAATTTTTTAGAATTTCTGAATGGTTGATTGAACGTTGGTAACAAGTTGGCAAACATACGTTTGGCTTTTGGTGTAGATTTTTATGTTGAACTAAATTTTATATAACCAACATTTTCTTTAACACACGAAATAACATTGGAAATGGAAAATAGATGTGTCTCACACAATCTCACAGGCTATGAAGTATTCTAAAGATTTTAGAATTAAAAGATAAAAGTTTCTGAACAATTAAAATGGTTGGTTGGCAATTGGTAATTTAAGTGGCAGAGCGTCTGAAAAACTAACAATACTTCAATGAATGTAGGTGTTCAAGTAAGCATTCATGCCGATTGCTTAACTTAAATTGCAAACAGAACATATATTCTTTTAAGTTGGCATCGTAGAATAATCTGTAAGGTAATGGATCGTAGTGTAAATTCATCTGTACATCGTAGGGGTCGTGAGTTCGAAGCCAGTGCACTTAAGATCCACTATTTTTACACACTTTAGGAAGTTTGTGCTGTACATGAGAGCTTTAAAATAAGAGAATGACATATATTTGCCTTAATTTTGCTTTTTTTAGAGTACACTTTTTCAGCATTTTGCTCATCTAACGTTTTGCCAATGTTGGCCCGACGTAATTCAATTGCAAAAGCTAACGTAGGCCCACGTGACATTTTGACATTTGCCCAACCTATAATGTCAATGTTGGGTCATTGCTGGACAAATGTTGTTTTTGGGTTGGCATCCAACCAAAAAAATAAACAATGTTGGACCAACATAGGCCCGAGTGTCATTTTGATGTCAAACCAACACAATGTTTCCAACGTTGGCCCAACCTTGAGGCCAACATTGGACTTACGTTGGTCCAACCAAAGATTGCTACAAGGTCAAGCTGCTTGAAATTCCATTACGTCGGGAAAATAATTGGGACTGTTTTGGCATGGGGAAACTGCCATTGCAGCAGGGATAGCTCCACCCTTAAAGTCAGAAGGGGTCAATCAAAAGGCTGGAAAAAGGTGACAAGAGTTGGGGGCGCGACGAGTGGAGGAAGGTTACCGACGAGAGGAACGAGGAGTCTCTCGAGCGGCGATGGGAACAAGAGGTCCTGGTTCTTGATCCACCGGAGACCCAGCTGACGCGGACTTATCCTACTACGACCACAGCGTCCGGAGCAATGGTGAGCATTAAGCTGTGTATTAGGGAAGGAGAGCAATCCTGATCCTCAGCTCCTGTCTCGCCTATCTGTCTATCTTTCCTTCCAATATTCTTTTATACTATATCTATATATTAGTCTTCCTAGTTGTTATTGAAGAGTGCTACCTCCTGCTTGATCTATTCTTTTACACTTACCTTCCTGTCTAATAATATTTCCTTGGTTCTCGAGCCATAAGCGAGAGACCATAAATATATAAATTAGAACATTGGTGGAGGCGCGATCCGAAACTTTAACCTCCCGCTACCTAAGCGAGGCTCACCCCTACCTACTACTCTCTTCTACACACTACTAACACTTCCCACTACTCACCCCACCACCACCACCCACTTCGTGTACTTACATCCTAGATCAATTTTTAACTGTTTTGCATTCGCTCTCAATACCAGGGGCTTTTGTAGATGTAGATAGTGAAATGAGATTTAGTAGTATTTTGTTTTCCATTAACTATAACTCCAAACACAGCAGTCAGACTTTTAATACAGAACCAACACATTCACACAAATTGGATGACAACTGATGGCAGTTAACACAAAAGGGCAGAAATTTAAAACTGTTATAGAGCTTTTAACAGCCAAACCAGGACCTACACAAATGCACACACATCACACTCCGAACAAAACTATATTCTTCCACTTACCAACCTAGGCAGTCACGAAAACACAGATACACTACAAGTAAACAGACAGATCACTAGAAATTATCTACAACAATTATAGGAAACACTTGCGTTAGAAACATTTGGAAACACACACATATAAAAACACTTCAGAATACATTCAAATTGATACCAACAATCCAGGAGAAGCTATTTTTAATTTGGAAACAGACCACCAATGATTAACACAACAGGAAATAGCAGACTAAAAACCACCCTTGCAAATAGTAGTACAACAACCCATACATATAAGAACATTCTGTGGCAAACAAGGTGAGGATATAAAGAAATTTTGGACACTTTCAACGAAAGTAATGAAATCAAGAAGTGGTCAGATAAACAAAAACTAGAAGATTTGAATTCCAGATATTATTGCAGTATATCACTACCAAAAATTAGGAGGAAAATTTTTAGGAATTTTCAAAACTACCCAAATAACTAAAGAATCACACTTCTTGGAAAATATTGCCAAAGACGTAAAGGAATATGTAAAAACATGTGAAATTTGCCAGAAAACGAACCCAAACCAGGGTCCACCACAAGGTCAATTACAATCAATTGACCCACCTCTCACATATATTTTTGCTGGGCAATAGATTGTAAAGGCCCACTTCCCATCACCGAGTCAGGTAATAAATACATAAAAGCTGGAACAGAATACGAAACCAGGTTCGATGTAGCTATGGCAGTCTTGTATTGATGCCAAAACTAACGCGAATCTTATAAACGACATTGTCACGAAATTCTGCTGCCATGGATTCATATTAACAGATAAATGTACTTCATTCAAAACCAAATGATAGAAAAACTATTCATGGAACTACACATTAAGAAACTGCAAACAACCTGCTACAACCCGCGATGTAATGGCTGGATAGAAGCCTTTAATAAGACACTAGGCCAGAAGCTTGTTAGAAGTGCCAAGGAGATGCCATGTCAATGGGACAAATTCGTTGGTTTCATAATTTTTAATTACAGTACTTTTGTCAACACCTCTTCAAAATTTTCTGTCTTATTTAAGTCCATGGTACAAACATGACACAGCCCACTTGGATGGTATTAAACAATTCACATACGGACACCAGATTGGTTAGAAAAATTACAAGGATCTAGATATCAGGCTAAAAACAAATATATGGAATCTGCTCAAAAAATCCAGGAAAGGGAATTCAATGAGCATTTTAAGACAGTGCAGTTTAAAGAGAACGATCATGTTTGGCTTAAGTTGTAAAACAGAAAAAAAGTATTAAATTATATATGTATACAAGGGACCGTACAAAATTTTAAAAATTATAAAACCCAATACAGTATCGGTATGTCTAAAAATCAGGGGCAAATGTGTGCTGCAAACTGTAAACAAAATATAAAAAGAGTTTCCCTACCAAAACTGCCAGTACTAAAAGCAAAAAAAATATATATATAATTAATGAACTACTTAACCTGATAGTATACTGTGAATCAGTACTCAACAATTTCTTATTTCTAGGTCAGCAGCTACAGTATTGCAATACTGACATTATTTTTTTCTTCTCTATAAAATCCACCTAACCTCTACAACCCACATTCAAAGTACATACATATGTCTATTGATCCCAAGTTAAAATTGAAGTAATTTACGAATCAAGCATCCCGATAATCTATCAGATTCCACTAGAACCACCTCAGCCAAAAGTTAGCAACAGACAGTGGCAATGACTAATATGCGAACTAGTAAACAAAAAAATTGTATAAAAACGCTATGCTAATACCTAAATTCATCGATGAGCTACAAAGTAATCTAATCCTTGAATTTATGAGCGAACAAAAAATCTCGACATGATAAAAAAGAGGGTTACAATTTTTATAAGAAGCACGACCTTCTTCTGACATCTGACAATCACTTAACCTACTTCAGTACACAACAGTTCCTCCCCATTTAACATCTGACGATGCCACTCACACGTGACAATCACAGTACACACAATCTTCTTCTGACAACATCTGACAATCACTTAACCTACTTCAGTACACAACAGTTTCTCCCCATTTAAAATCTGATGAAATCTTATACCTTCATTGAAGGCATAACCTGGTTCTAGATAATAACACCACTGTTAAACCTAACCTAACAGCAGCACAATTCCTCTCTACTCAAAATCATATGAAATTTTCCAACTTCCTTGGAGGCACCCACTGTCGTTGCGAGGCCCTGGTTCGAATACCTCCACCCGCTGGACTAGACGGAAACCCTCTGAAAAGGGACACCTCTCGTGATGCAGCTGAGCTATTGGCCTCTTCCAACTCCGTAGCAGCCACCCCTTGAGAATGTTCTGGGGCTTCCTCTCCATCTGTAACTGTTGGTCATTCCCTGGTGCTCTGGTGCCTTGCCTCCGACACTTCTGTCCCCCCCCCCTACCCCAACACAGCACTCTGAGTGGATCTCCCATTGTAAATGATCTTGATTTCCATTTGTTGTGATGATATAGCCAGCATCTGTACACTACTTGAACCTGCTTCTTTGACCTCTAGATTTGTCTCTAATTGACCACTTCTCTGTCATAACTGATCCACATGCCTTCTATGGAGCCCACCCTGTTCATCTCTGAATCGGTACAGTAACAGTCCTTCCTCAGCAGTGACCCAACCTGGTGTCCGTTTGGGGCAACGAACATAGTTACGTAGCTGTACTGCCTCTCCAATGCTGAAGCGTCGGACTCCTGCTATTGATGTACTCCGGGAGGTGGCTCTGTCCTGACTTGGATGCAATTTGGTCAGAACTGTCGGGAGTGGTCGCCCCATTAGCAACTCAAAAGGAGTCTTCCAAGTGTTGCCCTCTCCATGTCGTGGTGTTGTCTGCCGTCTGCCAATCACCAACCACAATTTTTCTTAACTTCTGTTTGACTGTCTGCACCATCCTTTCAGCCATCCCATTACTGGATGGATGGTACAGAGGAGAGAAAACCATATCTATCCCATTATTCTTCATGAATAAGGCAATTTCTTGCGACTTGAATGCAGTTCCAGTATCCACAACAATGACATCTGGTAACCCATGGCAACTGTTCATGGTTCCTAGTTCCTGGATAACTGATGTGGCAGACTAGCTGTTAAATGTCTAGCCTCTGGCCACTTGGAGTAGGCATCAATCACGATCAAGAAGCTTGCATCCTGAAATGGGCCAGCAAAATCAATATGTAGTCGAGACCAAGGTTTATCCGGTGTTGGCCAGGAAGCCAATTTTACTTTCGGAGGGTTGTTTTGGCACTGCTGACAATTGGTACACTCCTTCACTGCTTGTTCAATAGCAGCATCCAGCTTAGGCCACCAGAAATAACTGCGGGCAATGGCTTTCATATGCACAACTCCATCATGGTGAGCATGAAGCAAATTCATAACCACTGAATGCAGCTGTTGGGGAATCACAACCCTGTTTTCCCATAGCAAACATCCCTTGTTCACTGATAGTTCCTGCTTACGCACGAAATATAGCTGCATTTCTGCTGTCACTTTTACTGGCCACCCACTTAGCATACACTCCAGTACCTTGGATAACAATGTGTTTTTTTCTTGTTTCCACCGCTATTCCTGCTGGATCTATCAAGACCTCTGCCGAGGCTTCCATCATGAGGACATCACATGGTTCTGGCACATCAACCTCTGGTGCTTGGAGTGGTAGTGTGCTCAGAGCATCGGCATGTTGTATCTGGTGTCCTGACCTGTACTCCATCTCAAAATCATACATTCCTATCATGAAACTCCATCGCAACAACCGGGAAGATATAGTTTCTGGAAGGGGCTGTTTTGGAAGAAGAAGCCGAAGGAGCGGCTTATGATCAGTCACTATCTTGAACTTCCTCCCAATCAAGTGCTGCTTGAACTTGGTGACTGCATAAACTATGGCCAGCGCTTCCTTGTTCACCTTTGTGTAGTTCCGCTCGCTCTTCTGGAGGGTCCTAGAGCCAAATGCAATCGGAGCTTCTATTCCATTCCGGAAATCGTGTGCTAGTATAGCTCCTACCCCATATTCTGACGCATCGCAAGTCAATACTACAGGCTTACCAAGGTTTTAGTGTGCCAACACTTGCTCCGGATAAAGCAGCTGTTTGGCGTTTTGAAATGCCTTGCTGTGAAGTTCTGTCCAGTGCCATGTCCATTTGCATCTAACCGCTAGTGCAGTGGCTCCAATACTTCTGCCTTGTTGTGCAAGAATCTTTCATAAAAGTTCAGGAACCCAAGAAATCCAAGGAGCTCTTTCTTGAATCTAGGTTCTGGTGCATCGTGCACAACCTCAAATTTACTGGATACTGGATGGTTCCCTACCTTGTCAATTTTTTTTGCCCTAAGAATACAACCGAATCCATGCCAAAAACACACTTTGCTATCTTCAGTCTGAGCCCTGCACATTGTAGCCATTCTATAACTCGCCGTACTCGACTCCAGTGCTCTTCCTCCCCTCCTCCGGATATCAGTATATCATCAAGTAGAACTACCGTGCCTGGTATTCCTGCAAGCAGTGTGTCCAACAACCTCTGGAATATTGCTGGGCCACTACTGATCCCGAAAGGAAACCTTTTAACTTTGAACAACCCTTTCATTGTGTTGACGGTGAGTAGTTCTGCTGTTGTATAATCGACCACTACCTGCAAATACGCTTCCTCTAAATCAAGTTTGGTGAACAACTGTCCTCCCTCTAAAACTGCCAACGCTTCATTCACTGTTGGCAATGGATACATACGTGTGTTACATACCCTGTTCACTGTTCCCTTGTAGTTCCCACATAACCGGATTGTTCTATTCCTTTTCAAAACAGGTACCACTGGCGTAGCCCAAGCCGAAAACTCAACGGGCTCAAAACACCTCATTGCACCAATCTTTCAATCTCCTGACTCACTCTGTCAGTGGTTGACCATTCAACCGCACTTCCACACACCATGGTGTACTTTGTTTCTGCATACTGTACAAAGTATATTCTAGCCCCGTCCCTTCCACTAAATCAACTTCACAATGCTGAACATTCTACGTGGAACCTGAACCTAGGGTTTTCTTAGCGCTTGGACCTGCCTGATGTTTTCTCTTGGTGATACATGCCCACTCAATGTGGCCCTTCGACACACTGTGTTTACATGCCAACACTTATTGACTGCTAGTGTACCACCACACTGCCAACACAATTGATGGCTTTCTTTTTCCTTCCTTTGCCTGTCCACTGGTACGCCGGTAAACTTACCCGAGCCCCTTTGCTTGTCCTCCGATACTCAGTTTGCTGTAACCGTGCCTGACACGTTCTTGACTCCCGGGGCTGTGTTGTGCATATTATGCACACTTTCCTCCGACAAAGAACTGCCTCACAAATCCGCCATATTCCTTCCTGTCGCCTCCATTGCCATTGCAATGTCAACTACATCTTATAGAGTCAGTTTCTCCTTAACGAGGAGTGCTTGTTGTATTGCCTTGTCCCGGACCCCACAAACCAACCGATCATGCAACATGCGATCCAGATCTGGAAAATTGCAGTCTGTGCTAAGCCACCGCAACTCCGCAACATACACCGCAACTGTCTCTCCTTCTTTTTGGTCGCGATTCAGGAACTAGAACGTCTCCACGATTTCACTTGGTTTCGGGTGATAGTGGTCGGTTAGCTTGGTGAACACGTCCTTCAGGGGTACCGCATCTGTCGTTTTTGGTTACAGTAATGAAGTCACCAGACCATACAACTTCGATCCATACACTGTATAAAATACCGCCCGCTTTGAGTCATCAGTAGTGATGTTATTCGCGATGAAATAAAACTGCAACCGTACGCGATACGAGTTCCAGGATTCTTTTTCAGGTGCAAACTCGCCTATCGCGCCGATTAAAGCCATTTCTGTAAGCCTTATACCCACTCGTAAAATCTTTCCATCCTCGTCGCCAACTGTTATGTCTTATTCGCGCTTATTCCGGCCTTAAGATTGGTGAGGCATGGGCCCTGTCAGTGATGCCAACTCGTATGTGACAATTACACGACCCTTCTTCTGACAACATCTGACAATCACTTAACCTACTTCAGTACACAACAGTTACCGAAACTCTAAGATTAGTAGCGATAGAAAATAACAATAACCTTGTATGTGAGTTACAAGCATGGAAAGAACAGGAATCAGGAATTTATCAGATCCTGGAAATATGTTAACCTAAAAAATATTAAAATTGCATTAAGGCAGCCATACTGTCACAACCAATAGCAAAACCAAGAAATCGTGATGACTCTACAATAATTTGTATCAACGATTCAGATATAAAAATCTCAGCACAGCAATAACTAATTTCAAATGCCCCGAATGCACTAAAAATTATTTGTGGAAATACATCAGAATCAACTATCATTCAACCTGAGCGAATAGGAACATTAGAAGTCATACTGCCATGTAAATGCGAAGTAATAATGGAAAATTTATAATTATAAGGAATACACTGCTTTGCGATTTGCGTACTACATGTGTTATTAATATTCAGGTGGCAGTACCGATACACTTGTTAAAAGACTTCGGTTTCCAAGCCGATCAACTTGATTTACACAAATGTATTAGCAAAACAAATATTTCATATTTGTTACATACTGATTGGCATACAGTAATTAACATTACATAGACAACAGAGGAAGGCGAACATAGATTTACGTCAACTAAATTTTACAGCCAAGGAATTTTTAAGGTTATTTCTCATGAAAATGTCGCCTATACATCGATATCCATATGGGCTATTTTCCTCATATCTGTCAGCAACGGTACGATTACTGAATGTAGAAAGAACGCTCTACAATGTGTGAAATACCAACAGTGCAATATCAGGAAGGAGTACATTACTAAAAATATATTATTTGAAATAACTGTAGCTATTTTCAACGAACACAATTTCGAAACTAATTCAATATACTGTAATCTACTTTAGCGAACGCACTTAATACATCATTGTAATATTTTATTAAAAAAAAATAATAAAAATGATCAGGCCAACCATCAACGAACCATGTGTAAATATGTTGGTAAATAATACGCGGCCATCATGACTTGCAGTAATACCAACCTGAAAACGCAGTATATCACCAGACAATACCACAAACAGTTGAACAGTCACACTAGCCGCAGAGAGATATCCCATAATAACCTTACTACCACCCCGATAGATTACCAAGATTACTTTTGAGGAAAATATTAAAATACCCTGCCGACAATATAAAAACCTTACTTATAGCACGGAAGTATGTACTCTGTACCCAATCCGAAATACAACTCTCCACTCCCTCCCCCACATGACCCGATTGCTCATCATACATCGCCGTAATAACATGAAAGATGCTGAGTTAAGCATCACTACCGAAGTTGAAGAAGACGCCTTACCACATTGGAAACGAATATCTCCGCGTTTTCATATTCCAATAAAGAACCGGAACCGAATAACAGTACGACCGCCCGTATGTATTGCAGGAACCTGAGTGATTTCATTCCCTTCCCGGCATGCAGGCCTGCGCAGCAACCAGTCTCCCCCCTCCTCAAAACCTCTATCATCACATCACTCACCAGCCACCTACGCCGCAAGATTACCCGGAAATCAGCAGCTGGAACAGCGGAAAGGTACACTGACGTACCGCGTGATCACTCACAGCCGACAACAGTGTGCACTCTTCCAGCATACTAACATACTCAACCGGTCTATCATTTATACATTGAAAGATCTGGACAGTATAAAATAAAACGTAGTCTAAGTTACTTATTTTGTAACAATAAAGTATGGCTACTGTTTCTAAGTCATACATTGATTAATAACGATTTGAATAAAAGTGTGTATTTATATAATCATATTAGTTAAATAATAGTACAAAATTTTAGACAAATAACCCTTCCCAGTACTTTACCCTGTTCCTATGATTATCAAAATGGAAAATACATGAGGCCGGCACAATTAAGTAGGGTTTCTGATTTTGTTATAATATTTAAATTTTTACGAAAAAAAAACTGTATATTAAACCATTGGTAAAACTACTCTTTATTCATTAAGGCATCCGGAAGCTATCAAAAATTTAAGAGCTCGAATTGGTAATGGCATAATTTAAGAGATCTAGAAAAAGTATGTACTTACTAAAAAAAATATGTGTAACCCAGAGTTTAATACACAACAAGACAATAAAATGTGGACACTTCACAGTGCAGTGGTATTGGATGCTTAGCGGCACAACAAAAATACAAATAGAGACTCTATTCATTGAACAACTGCAAAGTGCTACGATTATGTTAAAATAATAATAATAATAATTTGAAAAATTTCACTTGACTGTTATAGACCCAAGGTAAAATTGTGACGCATCTCATTAATTGTAAAAGTTTTTCCTTACTGAGTTGAAATTGTGTTCAAGATAGGATATATCACATTTCACATTACCATATTTGTCTTCAGTTTAAAAATTTTAATTAGAAATTTTGTAGAGCAGAACTTTATTTAGTTTGTATAATTTTATACATCAATTAATGTAATTTATGTATATGATCCGACAGTACCATATATATTGACTAACATGGCTCAATATGTTATTTTATCTTGTTATTAGGTAGTATGATTATTTTAATTAAATTGTACATAATCCATAGCAGTATTGTATTAGATATGTTTTAGAACCATCACTTAGATTTTATAGTAATCATTAGAGACATGCAAAATTCGCGTTATTTTCTGACAGCTGACTAGACTCCAAGTGACTGTAGGCTTGTTCGACGTCTCCGGCTGGCCGATATTGTCGTGACTTGCCGCGGAGAATGGTTACACTGTAGAGAGGCGAATGACTGTAAAGACGTAACACACATAAATGACAACCCATTAAAGTACGTGGCCAATTAAATAGTTGATTATGCTCTATTATGTATAGGAAAGGGAAGTTTAGTCTGCTACCAGAAGATAACGCGATTTTTGCATGTCTCTAGTAATCATCAATTGTAAGTAATTTGAATTTCCTGCAGTATGTTAAAAATAGTAGACACGATGCAATGATAATGATAACTAACATCTTAAAAAGTGTAACTAGTTATAACAATATTAAGTTTAACATTAAGGGTGCTCGGTACGGTATGCTAAACAGAGTTATTGAACATTATTGAGATAATGAATGTATTGAAAGTATATCGTTTTCGGAAGAAGGTGTCGTAAAGTCGTATAATTGTTTAAGACATTTGATACACACACACACACACACACACACACACACATATATATATATATATATATATATATATATATATATATATATATATAAATTTTTAAAAAATTTTAAGATATAAATCTGAACAATACGCCCTTCTTAAATGATTCAGTTAATTGTAGTAGAGTGATGCATCATGAATAACACATAAAACCATGTCTTAGACTTTTACCTTACCGTACTCTATAGTATGTTGCAATATGAACATTTCTGGAATAATTATAATCCTGTAAAACAGTAATTAAAATTAAATAGTTTCAATTTTTTACCCGATGAAAACAGGACATCTACTCGCGGAGATGTGTTGTTTATATCCCCAGTACCTTGAGTGAACGCGAGCAGTTATGAGAGGATAATAAGTGACAACTCATGTTACCAAAACTGACACGGATTATCTGCAGGGCGTGATCAATCAGCTAGAGCCCGATTATCACGAAAATGCCTTCAGTCGGGGATTGCGGTAAAGACGAGTGACGTATCATTTAATTTATTTTTATTTATTTAATTCGACTTATTTTTACATGTGGCAAAGTTAAGGCAATATTGACTTCTCTACCACTTAACCACAGTGGTTACAACTTTTAATATTATCAAACAAATACATTATTCAATAAGCAAAGAACAGTCTCTTAAAAATTGCAAAACATAAAATACATTGCGAAACACAAATGAGAAAAAAGGAAAAGAAACATTACAGAAGTCGTTCACAATTCAATGACGCACACATTCATACCAAATTAATGAAAGTAAGATCATCCACTGTTCACTCTGCGCTATCAAAATCGGCGTTCATACTTTTACAATTTTAAATGTAGGTTGAGACAACATTCTTTTTTACATGTTCTTCCAGTGCATTCCAGACGCGCGCTGCAGAAATTGTAAAAGATTTTGAATAAGCACTAGTACGAGCAGAGACAGTGGCTTTCGAGCGGGTACCAAATTTATGGCGTGGAAGTAATTCAAATTTAGTTGTTAAATTGAAAGGAGATTTAGAATGTAAAACCTTGCTTAGGAGAAGGAGGCAATGTAATTTACGCCTGTTTTATATTCGTTTCCAGGACACATTTTTATGAAATTCTGAGATATGATTATGTATTTTAATGTTCAAAATATAACGTTCACGTGTATTTTGAACCACGTCACAGTAATCAAACAACGTAAAAATTAGTGCCTAGACTGTGTATTTTTTAATGCGCGAAGGGAGTTGTTTTTTTAGGCGTTTTAGCGAGTGAAGGGTGGCCAGCGCCTTCTTTCATATGCTAGTTACGTGGTGAGACCAATTTTAAGAGCTGTTCAAAATGAGTCCTAGGTTTTTCACTGAAGATGTCAACTCGATATTCGCATTGCCAACACTAATGTTTGGAAAATCGTCAGTAACAGTTTACTACATATTTTTACTTTTTCTTTATAAACGATATGAAAGCTACGGATTTCGATTTCCGGGTTTACATATTCGTAGCCTACACAAAATACTGATTAAAATGACACCACACCATCTTTAACGCATGATAGAAGGCATTCTTTCACTCAGCTGATAGACTAACAATCTCGTTGCCTTTTCTCAATTGTTTCATTACAATATTATGTTTAGAACTATCTATGTTTTGAAGATGCTTCTATTGAAAATTTCGTATAAGTTATGTAATAAATTCACAACTGCTCGGTATTTACTCTCCAATACACCAGTAAGAAAGCGTTTTAGAATAAAGTTATTAGAATAAAAGCTAGCATAAGAGCCCCTTTTTCAGGCAAATCCCAATTCCAGAAATTGAAAATACACTACCGTCCTAGTAAATGCATAAAATTGTTACTTTAGCAATTAAAACTATCAAATTTTTCATAACAACCCAATCTTCCATAACACAGCCTCAATATCAACGAATTTGTGTGTAGGTGCAATAGCATTGTTTATTTTGTTTGTCTTATTTTTATTAGGTTCAGTTTTAAATATTTTCATATTTTCAAACATTACACGTGTTTTAAAGAATTATATTATTTTAAAAATAGTAAATAAAGTGGTACAAAAGACAAGTATTAAGGTGAGATTAACAGTTTATTAATTTTTCACGTCTCACAGGTCTCTTTTCTTTACTGTTATGTAGAGGGGTTCCTATACATACGTCTTCAGGAACGTTTTGAAATCTGAGCTTTTACACTTTTTTCAAGCAGACATTCAGTAACAGTGAATACAATGGCGGAAATAGCTTTTCTATATTCCTACTGGTTCGTAAGTTACGCCATAGTGGGAAGTCCATGAATCTCAGAGGAATTTGGGGGTAAAACGCAATTTTCTGAGCAGTCCTGTACCTGAAAACAATAGCCAATTACATAATTTAATGCTGCAATTGAATTATATGACCTATTTAACATAGGATACACAAGTTCCGGCCTAGTGCGTAGATCACTGACTACGAAGGAAATTGTGTGATAAAAGCACAAATGCAAAGCTTTTGAGCGAAACGAATTAATATAAATTACCTTCATTAATATGTACTTATAATTCATCGGACTCATATAATGTTACCAGTTTCCGAAGTACAAGTGACAAGTTTGTGTGTCAGAGAGGGAGACAACTGTAGTTCACATATTTTCTGTGGACATACAAATGTTTGTCGAGCAGTATGTACATGCATGCGCTGTTGTTGAATTGATTCTAACGAAGCCTAGCCACGGCCTCTACACTACTATTCACACTGGCTTGTTTACGTTTTGCACATCGCCAAATTAGCGAAAAACGGTAACTTCAGACCCCGAATAAAATGTTTCCCGTCTTCTGATGACATCGCGTCTTTAGTATGTTACTAAGGAAGGTATGGGGATTATTATTCCCGTCTATTTTAGGCCTCTAAAAGTTCTTATTTCCAAATGACCACTTCAATGCATAGTTACCAAAATTTTGTAAAGTAATCATAACTCTACTAAAAACCATTAAAATGTAATTTTAACACAATTTATAGGCTAAGTAATAAAGAGCTGTATGAATTGAACACATTAAATTTCAGTAGAAATGATTAATATAGTTGCGTTATTTTTGTAGTATATAAAAGGATATTTTTCATCTTCAATCAAGGCCGAAAAGGAAACCACTGAAAATATCTTTGTACGTAATTCGTCAATCATGTTTCAAATGAGGTAAATATTCATGTGTGCTAAACCCTGTGGCAAAATGCTTTCGGATCAGTTTAGAGTAAAATAGAGGAAGGGAACTTTTACTTCAAAATATAACTCATTTTTACCAATGACATATTCAGACAATTCTTGAAACCATTCGTTCGCAGATTGTTGAATGATTAACATCATAAAACGTATATATCCTAGACAGTGAAAACACTTTTCAGAGTTATACAAATCAGAGCACCTTAGGTTTAAATAATGTTGTACGTAGTTCAAATAGTATGGTTTGAACAGTACAGCAACTCCTACAAAAATTATTTTAAAAAATACTACATTATAATTATTTTGCTTATATTTCACGGTGCATCTGTATACGAATTACCATTCGTGAGATTTTACATTAAAATAAACACAATTAAGCTAATCTATTGTTTCATTAAAATAAAAAAAATTCACTTTTTGAAATTGTAAATGTAAACATAAAAAAATACTATTAGTTTGTGTGTATAGCTTTATTTTCTTATCCTGTTCATTTCTAAAGCGAAAGAATTATTCGAACTTGCTAACGTACTCTTTATCTGATCTTTTTAAAGTAATGATCTGACATAAGAATCTTTCATTAAAGGTATAGCGTAACTACTGATAATAATAATTTATGAAATTAGCACCAGTGCATAAAATACACGTTGACTTGTATTTTCTTTTAAATATCGCCAACTTTTATCTGCAACATTGTACATGAAGTATTCAGTTCAACTAAGGTTAATTCTACTACAGAATAGAGAGAAAATACGTTTTATTATGGGAGAGCTTGGCACAGGGACAATTTCTGCAACTAGTTTCGCTTCAATCGTTAATGTACTAGATAAATACTAAACCGCAGTGAAATGATATTTAAATGAACTTGGAGATGATAAAAGTTTTCAAACTTAATTTTAAAATGAAAAGAAACCTATTTCACGTTTTAAATTATCAATTTAATGCAACTTAAAATTCAGGATTGCTCTGTGATTGGTCAGTTTGGTGCACTACCGATACCAGCGCTCAGGTGGCATAAACTTTCCCTGTGGCAAACTTATAACATTGATCTTTCTAACATGTAGTAGGATTAACCTTAGTTCAACTCAGAGGCCGTGTCCGAAACGACTATTTAGGTAACTAAATCAACTACGTGACCAGGTTAGTGCAGTAAATATTTGGGGATTTAGGGTGTAAAATTTACTGAGGTGAATTAGCTTGCGAAATTCCCAAATACCTCCGTAAGTTCGTCACTTACGTTTTATACTTTGCTTTTAGGCTGAAAAACATATACATATCCATTAAAACAGTAGGCCTGATAACGTAAATTAAAAGCCTGTAGTGTTATTTTGTATGTAGCAAATATTTTTTTTTTAATTTAGAAATACATTTTGTATATTCTAAAAAAATAAAACCAAAAACAAAATAAATACTATAGTAGAATTCGTAATTTAGGATGTGAATGAAACAGCTAATTAGTTTATATATAATAACGAATAGACAGTATATTCAACAATGAAAAAAAAAAGACATCGAAATACCAATAAGTCTATAGCATCCAACTTTGCCGCATGCAGCACTGTTTCATAGCGTTCGAATCTATCCACTTTAAATTCCCAAACCCTAAATATGTAAAAGCTACGTTTCGGACATGGCTAGGCACGTAATGGAATTCTTCGTTTGTTGGCCAGACTGTCTACACTACACCTTCATGTAGCAGCAGTTTGCGTGAGGGCGAGAGGAATCGGTTATCCGCACAACAATCTTCGCGCGTATCGTGCCACACATTGCTTGCTTTTGGACTCGTAGTGGAAGAAGTGTCTAACGACCATCCAAGAAAATTTACAAATGTTAACCTAGTTTGCTGGATGGCCCTTATCATGCCTAAAAGCCTTAATATTTTATAAAAACATAGATCATGCTAATATTATAAAAGAATGAGGAGGTAACAAAACAAAGTCAATATAAACGAACCATGTATGAAAAATAATACAACTTAAGTTCAGTAATTAATTAAATTAATTATACTATTACTTTCAATAATAGAAAAAAAAACTATATAGTGTTGTAAGTTATGTTCAATACAAACATGTTAAGGCACCCACCCTAACCTATAACCCAAATTCCTAATTACATATTCTCACCGACAAAACCAAAGCTCTTAATTCCCACCACCATACATAGAAGATAGCTACAAGGAACCACAGCCAGCCCCACCACCTTCACCTTTCCGGTAATATAGCGAGTACATTACTACTGAAGAAGAAACAAGATAGAAATGTAATACTTATAACTAACACAGTTTCCTTTACAAAAATGCTAAGAAGAAAATATCCTTTTCACAGATAATTCCACCTGCCAAGCGGATTGCCTGACACAAAGAGGTGGACTTAAATACACATATACTGTTAAGAACTCTAAAATTTTCTCAACTACATCTTTCTTTCTTATCCCAGCATCACCGACGAGAAAGGGATTTCTCGTCCAGCGTAATCTTGAGGGTGATGTTATTATTTCCCAACCCGAGAGCGCCTTGGTAACAGAAAATTGCGGCCAGGTGAGTTTTGTAGACAGAAAACTATAAACGGCCGACGGAGTAATGCGACACCGAGCTGTTTAAAATTTCATTACGTCAGGAAAATAATTGGGACTATTTTAGCATGGGGAAATCGCAATTGCAGCAAGGATAGCTCCACCCTTAACGTCATAAGGGGCCATTCAAAAGGCTGGAAAAGGGGTCAATAGGCGGGGGCGCGACGAGCGGAGGAAGGTTACCAACGAGAGGCACGAGGAGTCTCTCTCTCTTGAGCGGCGACGGGACCAAGAGGTCCTGGTTTGTGACAACCGGGACCCCAGCCGACGTGAACTTCTCCTACTACGACCACGGCGTCCGGAACACTGGTGAGCATTAAGCTGCATATTAGGGAAGGAGAGCAATCCTTACCCTTAGCTCCTGTCTCGCCTATCTGTCTATCCTTCCTTCTAATATTCTTTTATACTATATCTATATATTAGTCTTCCTAGTAGTTATTAAAGAGTGTTATCTCCTACTTGATCTATTCTCTTAGCCTTACATTCCTGTCTAATTATATTTCCTTGATTTTCGAGACATAAGCGAGAGACCATAAATATATAAATTAGAACAATATGTAATGCCAACCATTTACCATCGTCGGGCTAACGTTTCTCTAGATAAATACATACAAAACTGAATCTACGAAATTTATATTAAGCACGATATTCACATTTTTTTATTTTCTGAGTTCTTGTGGGTTCACAAATTATAAAAATTAAAAAAAAATTAGACCAGAATCGAGTTAAGTAGATTTGAATCACAATCTAAGTTTATATCGGAGTCCTTGTTGCTAGAAGTCCATTGCTCTACCAAGTACCCTACGCTGCCACTTGTTGACCAATGGTATATGAAAGACAAATCTGCATTTAATAGTTGAACTTACTGTAACAAATAAAGCTGTATATTTTGCTAATGTTATATTTACAAACAATGCCATGTTCAGCAAACCTACATACCAAATCTTTTCTCTAGTTAGCCTACTGTGGGTTACACAGAGTTAACCCAACGTAAAGGTGCAGACTTATTTTATTGCGAACGGTGTGTTTACCAAGCGATACCTAACAACTAGCCAAGAAGCTAAAATTTACCAAATATGAGGTTTTTAATACTGTCTTACATTTTATAACCTAATGGAGTTGTTTTTAGAAAGAAACACAATTTGTATCACTGGGAGAGTCTGTTTACTACCTTGTTGCCAACGTCAGTCAACTTCCAAACAAAAGACTTTCCATGGTTGGTAAAACGTGGGCTATACAATGTAGGACCAAATTTACTGAAACCCACTTTCACCTAACCATTTTATTTTCCACAGTTTGCCAACATGTAACCAAAGAATGCAGGATTTGTATAAACATCATCAATATCAATTTTTGAATACAAGAAGGATTTGTTTTATTTTTGATGTAGTATGTGGAATTTTTGATAAACATGTGTGTTGTTTGAGCAATGTTGGTTCAATATAAAATTATAGTCCTAACATCAACGGTATGATTACCGACTTGCTACCAACTCTCAGATAACCTAAATACAGAAGATTTTCTGTGATTGGCTTAAAGTGGGCTATGCAACGTTGGACCTACATACTAAAAACAACCAATATCAAACTGTTGGATTTTCAACATTTTACCAACATGTAACCAACATTACATATTTCATACAATGCAGAATTTGTATTTATACCATCATAATATTTCAGAATTTTAATGTGATGTTTGAGCAATACTGGTTCAATGTAAAATTACATATATAACACCAACAGCCAACCTACAAACAAAATATTTTTTTTTTACGTTGGCATAATGTGGGTTATGCAAAGTTGGACCAACGTACTGGGAACAACCAATTATCCAACAGTTGGATTTCCAACGTTGTTCTGACGTATAACCAACAGAACAAAAATTACCTAGTATTTATTTTTTTCCAACTAACTCACCTAATTATGTTATAAATTGAATGATTGGTTATACTGTACTTTAAAAACGTGATTTTGAACTTTCTTTTATAAAATACTGGTTTTGCAACTTTGGCCAAATGTAATTATACACACTAAACCCCCACAGTATGCTTACCTACTTGTTGTCAACATTCGACCCACAAAATTTAAATAACAATATTTTGGTCTTACAATATGTTCAGACATTTTCTACTTTAATATAACTATTTTCAGAATTTTGCTAATTCATTGCAATAACAATAAATTTTCGAACATATTTCTTGGCATACTACGTAGCCCTAACGTTGGATTTATGTGTGTTTTCCATCAAAACGTAATGCCAAGGGCTCCAATCAATTTTCAACCTTGGCCCAACGTTGGTTGCTACTGGGGAAGTTACATTAGTCTTTACTTACTGCAAATATTTTTCATGAACTATAAGTAGCTCTATCGCTTAGTATTGATTGTATTTAGTTAACAGAAGTGACATAACGTGTGATAATGACAGTTCATTGTAAATACGTGACCCGTGTAAGGTGAGTGTTGATTAATATCTTTCAGCTTGTCACGCAGGGTTTTTCTCCTGTGAAAAGTGTACTTAATGTGTATATATCAATGCATGGCTAAGCGTTGATAACATCGTGAACACAGTCTTCTGTGAAACGTCATGTTATATCCTTTCTTCTGCTCTTGTATTCAAGGTCACTTCTTAAAACATGTCTTACCTTTCGTTAAGCAAAAGTTCAATGAATACTAGAAGTATGTGTAGGCTTTATTATTTTGTAAGAGCTTAAGGATGACACACCGAATATATTATCTGCTGCCAAATAATAACTGCACCTGTGTAGATTAACCAAAAGTAGCTGGATGATGTACGACGCCTAATTTATTGCCCTTCGTAGTGCAGTCGGTTAGGCGCCGGTATACGGTGTGAGATCTTAGTTTCGGTTTCGAATCCAGGCTCGGACATGAATGTTGTGTTGTCCCTTCACCTTACTTTTCCCTTACCTGCTCTTGAGACCTGGTTTTTAAAGGGTCGTAAATCCCTCTCACATGGAAGTCGTACGAAGTTAAGACACGTGTTCATATTTTGGTTAATTTATTTATTATTATTGTGGATTTTACATTTCCTCGACAACGGGCTCAATTGAGGCCGTCATAAATTTATCACAAAGGTAGGAACTAGAAATAATCGGCAATGGTCCCAACATTCATCTGAAGCGAAGTCGGAAAATAATGAATAAGCTAAGGTTTGATAGCTGGAGCCGGGGATCAAACCCAGGTCCTCCCGAATGTGAGTCCCACGTGTTATCGTTGCGCCAACTCACTCGGTTATTTTGGTTCATGAGAACTGATGACTTATAAGGTGACGTAAATTCTGTGTGAAATAATCTTTAGACCAATGTACAATAAATAAACTTTATTTAAACATTTCTAACATTTGTTGATACGTAATCCGAACGACTTAGTATCAGATTTTCATATAAAATTAAAAGTATTTGATAGGTTAATTTTTACATAAATATCTTGTTTTAATTCTTACTTCAATCAAAACTATTAAATAAGTGAAGATAACAATTCCTTTGCTTCTGATAATATCTTGACTTTATATAATTCCCTTCGTATTATGTAAACTAATCAGCTGATTCAACGCCACTGTCCATAAAATCTTTAATCAGATGGTTTGCTTTTGCGGGAAACAATCTGAAACAACAAAAATGTTTTATTATATTTACATATAGTACTGAATTTTACATTATAGCAATTTTCTTAGATATAATATAAGTATTCGATGTAAGAGTTACAGAGTAAACAACAGTTTTGTAAGAAATGATAATTGAAACTGAATTTTTAACTATGTTCTTAAAAATCAATTTTTGAAATAACTATTCACAAAAGATACGCAAAATACATCGTAAGAATATTGGGAAAAAATAGGAATGCAGAAGATATATCAACGAGCTGTATCCGCGTTTGAAACCACAACGGACACCATTCCGCATAACACTTTTGAACTCAAGCTGACCAAACGTATCTTGTCATACTTTGTAAACAATTAAATCAAGGGACCCTGGTTCAACGTGGTTGAAATATACCCCGTAGAGTTACAGAAACTTGTTTCTTCCAGAAGAATTTTCGAGAATACCGAATTGCAAAGCTGAAAATAGGCAAGGAGTGAACTTGGGCTCACAGAAAGCAAATGCTTGAATACTGTGGAAGAATTAAAACTCAATTTAACAAGCGGTTGAAATTCCGAAATTCCGAAACGAAGATATAGAAAGTATTTTAATATAGAAGGGGGTCTATACATGTACTGGAATTTTCGATTCGAGACGAGCTTCTCACGGAAATTTGATCACTAGACACACTTAATTTTAATAACTTACCCGAAAAATTCGAATTTTCTAAACCATGTATTATATAGTTTGCGTTTCTGTTCGAAAACATAACATACTAACGATCATACGATAATATACTAGTTGTAAACAATGCATTCATGTACAATAATTTAGTTCGCGAATCTAAAACATATGCAAAATTCGCTAATTTTTCCAATAATGTTTTACTAAAACAAGTAAAGTTCACAATTATAGTTTAAAATATG
>PNEQ01073564.1:30096-97949 GCA_003012365.1 Medauroidea extradentata
ATAACCCCCCCCCCCCCACACACACACAACAAAAAAATAAACATGTTTATCAGTAGTAGCACATCTTTTAATAAGTTAATATATACCTATCGTTTTCAGTGTACTCAAGCAATAAATGATATGGCAGTCAGTGTGTGAACGTCGGTTGTATTGTTTCTCATGATAACATCGTAGCACAACAAATTTGCATGTATTTTACTAGTGTCCTGTGTCGTATTTACGTTTCAAATAAAAAATTTTAAGCGCAAAAAAAATAAATTTATCGCTCTTTAGAAGAGATACAACAACAAAAATGCAATTAACTATGTAATACCAGAGTATGCATCGTTTTTCTAAAGACATTTCCCTGAACGTAGGAAAATAACTTTAGAGCAAACTGCTTTGGGTAAATCACTGCTGGAGAAAACGTTATTAGGGCAAATTACTTAACGGAAAACGTAGTTGACATGCTGATGGTAAAAACACTTATAAACAAATGCCTTTAGGGCAAACGATGTCAGGACAGTTTATGAACCCGACAAAAACTTTTAAGGAACATGTCTTTACAGAAAACGTCATGGTTGAATTTGAAAAGGATAAACAAACCTTTAGAGCAAATGGTTTAAGAGAAAATAACCGTGAGAGAAAAATATTTTGAGACAAATACCTGTAAGTTTATTATTCATAGGGCAGAGACTTAAAATTAAAACACCTATACGGAAAACGCATTTCAGGAAACGTAAGGTATGTAACCATTAGTGGAACTTTTCTGTAACTTGTCAAAGTGCTACCTCATATTTAACATTTTGTAAGCCCGCGGTTGTCGCAGTGGCTAGCTCACCAAGGCGAACCGGGTTTGATTCCCAGCGGTATCGGTCCCTGGATTTCGCATTTGGGAATTGTGCCAGACAAAGTCGCTGGTCGGTGGGTTTCCTCGGAGATCTCCTGTTCGCCCTGCCCCTTCATTTCGAAGATGACATCCTTCAGGACAAGCAGATGAATACGTGCACCCTGTGATAAGTCTGGATCTGCAGTGCGTTACCCTGTCCCTCGGGTTCCACCGTATTCGATATTCATATATTCAACATTTACATATACAATACATGTTAGAATTTTTTTCTTTTCAAACTTTCTCTTGTTTTGACGGGAAAAATTAATTCTGGCATCGTTGTGCTGTGTTGCCAAATTCTTATCCAGAGTAATACACGGCATGCAAGACACTTTGCTGGAAAATACAGCTCGATCGTTCGTACTTGAACTACTACGAATGGTCACATTCACAAACGAACTGGCGTATTATAAAACCGGTATGATCCACTATCTTAAGCTCGTATACGAAATAAGTGTACAAAGTGAGCACCGTTGGTCGGTAAAATGGCAGATTTTCGAACAATATATGAGTTTGTATGACAACTAGGACATTTAAACTTATAATCAGTATTATAGGAGAATCTTAACACTAGCAGATACAATCTCAATGTAACTAACTCTATTAAACATAAAAGGAGATTAAAAATTTATAAACAGGAATTCGTACAGCCTGTATGGTAAATATATTAAGTTCGTTTGGTGTTTTTTGTGATGTCCGTAGCGCTGCGAAAAAAACGCTTGTTAGCTGGCAACAATTTTGGGTACTAAACATCACAGAGGGCAATTTTTTTTTAATTTAAGTAACATGTTTAATGACACATCACAAAAAGGACACTGCGAGACATTTATTTATTTTACAAAATTTCCGTCTACACTCATTGAAACTATTCTCTATTCTCCGTTAGTCTTGGTGAAACAACAAATGTTACAAATTTTTACGCAAATAAATTACTCTAAAATTACCCGTTTACGGTTCACAAATATTTAGCTGTGCTTCTACGGTAACTGACATTGATTAATATTACGATTTCTTGAACGAAAGGGTAGTTTTTTAAGTAGACAACATACGTTTGAACACGAGTTACTTATTTCTGTTAGATGGGTTGAATAGCAAAACATAACAAACTTTTTTGAGTAAGGCTAACGAAACGATGGCTTTGAGAAACTAAAGCTTAGAATACATAGTTTCACGTAACTTACAGTTAATGTAGTCAAGCTAATGATTTCACGTAATTCTTTTGAGTCAGTGAAATGTAATCTAAGTGTATAATCTTACAATCTGAGAACAGGACAATTACAGCAAAAATATTGTATTAAAAATAATAATTATCTAGTTACTTAAATGTATCGATGATATTTGAAGTACCTGTAGCCCTAATTCACAAATAAATTGCAAGTAGAGATATTGTTAATACAGCCTCGTTCATAAACGTTACCAGACAACTGTTACCATTTTTCCACTGTTACATAATTCCGCCCCTATTTTATGGAACTAAATTTCTATGCAGATTTTTTTGTTAAATTGGTTAAAATTGTATCTGTGAACGCTTATCTATTACGACGGGAAGAAATTTTGATCACGACTTTTTGGCGCTGAGTTACGCTTGTAAAGAAGAAAACATCTCAGTCTAGCAGTATTATGATTTAATTATTTTCGATAGTATCTTAGTTAGTAAAATGCGTATTATTTTGTGATCTATCTGAGAAAGTTAATGTATAGGAAGAATGCAGTGCATTATTTATATAAAACAAATACAGAATCCCGTTGTTTATAGAAGTCATCTCGCAGATATTTATTTATAACTGAGCCTTCTATTAGTGAGAACAATTATTCAACATATTGTATTTAGTAAGAAAATATAGTAAATCGCAGATTTTTTAGCAGTGGAATAAATATGTAAATCTTGTACAGGCCTGTGTTGACAAAATCATGTGGCAATTTTTATGTTTATATGTAGCTGAAACATACAAACTGGCTGAAAATAGTATTCAAGTTGTTCTTTCAGTAATGTTCGCTTCATCCCAAAGTGCTTATATCTATAATTTATGTGTTATATGCCCTTTAAAATATCAGTAATCTAACACCAAGTATCATCTATTTAATAAAAATAAATCTAATAATTTATATTTAATATTTTACTAATATTCTTACTGTAGTTGACAATCCATATTTATAAAGGTGTAATGTACGACTTCTTGTTTTAAAAGTTACATTTATATTTTCATAACAACAGAAGATTTACTGTAATCAATATTGCATCATTTATAATAAAGTTATATGAACAAAAATTAATCTGTTAATATTAAATGACCTGGTCATTTTATAAACAGTAGGCTACAATTCACCAAAAAGTACAGAAAATTTCATAATTATCGAAAGTAAAAACATTATTTTTAGTCCACTTGGTGCGTAAAATAAATATGTAAAATTTTCTTTCGTTGTTATTTCTGGCTTGATTTTTAGATATCGCGGTAAATAGTGCATTGCTGTAGTAATTGATTTAAATTACAAAAATTATCACATATGTCCTTCTCATAATCTTCTACTTTCGACTTAACAAGTGTATCACAACAATTAGTATTGTGTTGGTTTCAATTATGTACTTAATCAATTCTTTATTTATCAAATGCAGTCTTATATTTTACAACTTTTCAGTTAACAAGTCCATCACAATAATTCTGAACTGATTGGTTCAAATTTTGTAACGTATCATCAGTTAGAAGCTTCCCAATCGAAAAATGTTTTATTGGTCGCGTCTTTTCCTTCTGTAGGGTCTAATAATTTATTTATCATTCGAGTTTGAATCGAAATATATTATTATGTGCAAACAAAAACTTTGCTTGTTTTCCTTTGTAAAGCAAAAACAATTGTAAAGCAGAAACAATAGTATACTATTTTGTACCTACAAACATTTCTTCTTGTAATCCCCCACCCCCCAAAAAAAAATTCAACATTCGACTTAATAACTACTTCGCAATAATTCATATTTGTAATACATTAGTAGAGCTTTTACACAAAGAACCAATTATTGATGTACTCTCGATATATATATATATATATATATATACTACTTCGCAATAATTCATATTTGTAATACATTAGTAGAGCTTTTACACAAAGAACCAATTATTGATGTACTCTCGATATATATATATATATATATATATATATATATATATATATATATATATATAAACAAATATACTTGACAAATATAACCGAAATTAAATTTTGAGGACGATTTACATTGTAAACATAAATTATATATTTAAAGAAGTTAGTTAGTTTCGTATGAATTATTCCACAAATGACTGAAAATTATTAACATAGTTTTCATGTTTAAAACAGCAAACCTAGTTGTAACTGTAAACACCTTGCCCTTGTTGGGAAAGGGAAGGGGGTAACTTTGTTCATCTATTTATGACGTTTAGTGATGAAAGTTTCAAACGTTTTCTAGATATATTAAATGAAATGTTTTAACACTCTATTTCAACTATCTGTTCATTTACCAGAAAGAGATCCTGAAACTGATAGTTTTAAGTGGGGCAAAGCAAACCTGCAAAGGGCCAAAGTAACCCTGGTGCGTTATGAGCTTAAAAACATTTCTTAAATTGTTAGTTTGTAATATTTTTAAGTATATTTTAATATAAAATGTTGATATTGATTACATAGCTATTTTTTCGGTGTACACTTTTAAGACACTAAACTACTTCCTGATTTATTTTCCGTTGTCAAATTATGTCAGACTTGTTATTCTAATTATCCTTAATTACTAATTAATTATTTTTTTAATCTGCAGTGTTACAAATTGTGGTTACTTCTACTGCTTACAAACAAAGAATATCTAAAATTGGAATTAAATTCGGAAGAAATCCGCAACATTGCAATCCACTTCCAGATTTTTCTTTGAGTACCTTTTTGGCTAGCAGCCCATGCCATCTTTCAGTTTTTTATTCTTTCTTTTAGGATGATCTATTATAAAATACCCATCAATATTCAACATTCTGAGTTAAGCATTACGTGATATTAACAGATTGATTTTCATCGTCATTTAAATAATAAAAATAACACTGATAACATTGATTGCAATTTTATAATCCGACCTATTTTTCTTTTGTAACCATGGTTGAAGCAACACCAGCAGAATAAATCTCGTCGGAAATTGGGGTATCTTTACTTAACACAATTTCTTTAGCTACTGTCTGTAAAATTTTATCAGTTTTATGTTTAGATTCTACATCCTTATTGTCTGTGTAAGCAAAATCATAATATGGACATGCTTCGTCTGTTTATTTATACTAGCATTACCCCTTTTTAATGTTCCTTTTTCTTTACTTTGTGAATAGACCGCAATACTTATGGCCGGTGAAATGATTTTCTGGTATATTAAATTGTTTCATGATACTTTATTTTTCCTTACAATGATACCCAGAAACCCAACATGAATGTTGTGCCATTTGTCTATGGCACAATTTTCCTTTCTGACTATCTTGCAAAATCCCTGTCACAGTCGTAATTTTTTTTCTGGAACATTAATGGCGTCACTGTTAAGCAAAATGTATTTACAAATATCCTGACAGTTTTTTTTTATTTTGTAATAGCTTATTAATCAAATAACATAAAAAATATTTTATTATTAATGTTGTTTAATGTTTGTGAATTTGAATGTTAGTAATTAACAAAATGTCTGGTAGAGCTGTAAGTATTACTAACATATAAAATATTTATGTAATACTTTTACCAAATATTCCAAGTTGGTAACTAAATTTGGCTAAGAATTTGTGCTATAAATACTGAGTTTATTATTTGTGAACTTATAAAACTTTCTCAGCAATTGTTGATTAATATTTTAATATGTAGAAAAAAAAGAAGTGTATATTGGTGCACGAACGAGTAACATGTGTTCGATGTATTGAATTCACCCGACACTACCCTAGGCGCGATCCTTGATATTCTGTGACTATTTCCGCCTTCTTCCTTCTTCTACTTGCACAATGGCGTGATTACTTGTGGATTTTAACTTTCTAGTGGAATCCTCGTTATGAGGTAACATATTTTGTATCTTACCGCTTTGGGTAAGTTCTTTATTCTTAATTTTATTGCTAGAGTGTGAGTATTTGTGTTATTTGGGTTTTTGGCCTCACTCAATGTGGTTATTTGTTTAATTACTGTAGCGGTTCCAGTGCGTGGGTGATATAGCCTACCTGTTTTCTTCATGGCTGAGGAGAGGCCTGTAAGCTTATAGCCCCGGCATGTGATGCCCTGCACCTGCGCCAAACAAGTGGGATGCTTGTTCTTTATTTGATCTGGACGCCAAAATATATTATTTAAATGCCCTTCGGTTTTTTTGGTGAATTTTGAGAAACTAAATTAACAACCTAACATTGTTTTAAAAAAAGGAAAGGAAATTTACTGATTGAAAAGACATTTTGATGTGGATATGTTATATTTAAAAAAAGTTTTTTTACCTTAGTCTTGTTAAAGCATAAAATAAAATGTTATAAAAGAAATATTAATTATAAGCTCCGGGGCCCCGAATTTTGTTCAACATAAAATGTAATTATGTAATTAATTATATCGAAACCACGACGATATTCAAAATGTTTATATAAGTGGATGTTTTAAAACTTAAATACTCAAGTTCATGCGTTGATATGTGATATAAAAAAGGAAATTTTATTATTGTTGCAAGTAAACATATTTGTTGGACATATGTGTTTCACTCATATTTTCCTGGTTAATAACATAATTTAGAAATAAAGTAAGTAAAATTAATTGAAGTATATTTTGTAGGCGACTGTTGACAATCGTGGGTTCGGCACTGTTTTTAATTATTTTACCGAGAGTGTTCATGCAGGAAACTCAACGACTCACTTCTGAGCCTGGTCTGCCCCTGTCTCTGTGAGGCTTCAGTCATTTTGGGTGTTTGCCATTGGGGTGACTGAAGGGTTGCAGGGATATGGGCGGCAAAGAGTGGCTTAGTGTGCGATTACATTTAAAACTCTCGTCAGCTAAGGAATGCCTTTGAGATTATTAACAAGAAATTCAGAAAACATGTTGCACACATATTTAAATCCTTACTTTTTCACAATACTAATTTATACTGCCAATGTGTCGTGTATAACTTGCATTCGGTCAATCAATGTTCTTACGTCGCTCATCCAGATTTGTCCTTACATTAAACTGTTGAATTTTCTCAAGATATAGATGTATTTGGGGAAACCATTCTTCATGCCATATTTGGTAATGATCTTGAATGTAATTCGGTTAGTTATAACTCATAGCTTGGTTTAATTTATTCCATTCTTCTAACTTTCGCTCGAATTTATTCATTTCTTAGGTATGAGTTCTTAAAATGAATTATTGGTTGACGAAAAATATCTGTAGTTGTTATTAACTTTTAATGCTTCGTATCAGTAGCATTATTAAATTATTTTACTTTTCGCTGCTTTGAAATTCTGAGAGGAAATATGAAATCTGCAACTGTAGCGTGACTTATGTTTACCTGGCGCAGTTGAACTTCTAACGCATATTATTTAGTCTATTATCAGACCAGCTATTTTTCTGTATTCTTAATTTTCTGTATTGATTGAGCCTACATGAACGTTAAAAGTTCAACTGCGGTGCTTGTATGGTAACGCAAGATAATTTGAATTTACTCTACAATGGCATATTTCACATACTCTTCTCAAAATTTCAGAAAAGCAAATAAAAAATTCATTAAGGGTGCAGTTCACAAAAAATTGTTTAATAATTTTTATAATTGTGCAAGATATGGTTTGTTTTGTAGATATATGTTGTTTCTATTTTCACTGCAATGCTATTTTTTTTAGCTTTCGTAGTTATTGAATAATGGCATGTTGAAGTCCAAACTTGCATAACACGGATTTATGTTAGAAAAAAAATCAAATGACTTACTTTAATGAAATAGTTCAGACTAAACAGTGTCATGGGTTACGTCAAGAACAGTATAAAGACCGCACAGAAATCTATTTTGTTTTTTAAAAAAACTGTGTTTGAAGCCAAAAATCCACTATTTTCTTAAACTTTTTAAAAATACAAAATACAATTTTTGCGGTATTTATACAGGTCTTTACGTAGCACATGGCTCTGTTATTAAGTGTCAATTATTTTATTTCGGTAAGTTAGTTGGTTTTCTTTTTCAGCACAAAACAGTTTTACGCAAATTTGGACTTGAACATGCGGTTAAACAAAAACCATGAAAGCTAAAAAAAATTCGTTACAGTAAAAGATGGACACAGTGTAGTCTATGTAGACATACCAAATCATATCTGGCTCACATATAATAATTATCAAAACAATTAAAAATTTTGGTAAACCGTCCCTTAATCTGTAAATTTGCTTACTATATATATATATATATATATATATATATATATATATATATATATATATATATATATATATATATATATATATATTTCGTAGGCGAATTGCAATGTTAACATGTTAATTTGAATTATTTATTGTCACAAACAATTTACCTTATTGCACTGGGTATCAAAGAGTCCTTGTCATCACACTTGATACCACTTTGTTTACTATACTGGAGGACAAAAGGAAAATGTTTGTGTGCGAGATATTAGCATACCAATGAGTCAAAATTAATCCGCCATACAATGTGTGTTGGAAGGTGTATTTTACCTTTTAACAAAATAAGTAGAGGTACGTAAATTTCGCAGATACATTCCAGGTCAGGTTGAACTTCATTGTCATATCTGTGACTTGATGGCAGCTCTTACGAAACGCGTTTGACTACTGGAAGCTGGTAGTAAATTAGAAAATAAGGTGAAGTGCTATCACTTGCTACCTGTTTGTACGGTTATAGGCCAATAGATAATCTATTGTGGCCAGTGGGTGTATACGACTGACACTTCTAGGCTGCTGCCATAGATGAATCCGTGAAATTGACGTACCTCTAAAAATAAGGTACAAAATCCTTAACGTGGTCTAGTGGGGCGTTAAAGAAAGGAATACTGTGTATATGTTAAGAATAGGTTGACTTGCTTAAAATAAATGTGAAGAACTGTATCTTACCTCGACAGAAAACAGTCTTCCCAAATATGAATATGTGTCTAAAATTATTTTTATAGTAAATAAAATTAAATATAGACGTGTTATCAATGAATGTGTATGAAATAAATATGACACACTCTAATAAATTTAACAAAGAAAATTATAGAAAAAAATGTGTCTTAATTTCTGAAATACGCCAGCAAAATGCTAATTTAAATCAATCAAAGAAACCAGATGAAACTATAATACTTGCTCTATAAAAACAACAATCATAGCGGAATAGAAATAAATTTACACTAAGCCATTGCACAGTGTTAATGAGACACTGAAAATCAGATGAAACTACCAAAACTAAATCACTCAGTTTTAAAAATATAGGTTGCCGCTGGTACTTGTAGTTAGTGGCTGGCGTGCCAAAAAAAAACATGCAATATTAGAAATATCAAGGATTACCAAGTGTCAAAAAAAGTTTTACGTTTCGAAAATCTGGCAGATCCGTAGTATGAAATAATTACAAATAACAAATCAACTATATCTTCACATGAAAGTCACTTTATTGAAGGCGACAAAAGAACCTACCTCTGTTCAAGCAATGCCGGGTGAGCTTAGCGGCCACAATCCCACATTGAGAAAAAAATTTTGCTGGTGCAAACAAAATTTGTTTGAATCAACGAAATCATTTTTTTGTATAGGGGCAACGAAATATTTGTTTGCTCGTACAAAATTATTTTGTTCCCTCGATTTGTTTGAAACAAATAGCTGAATTTTGTTAGCAGTACCAAATATTTAATTGGTCATAAAAATATTTTATTGGACATATGAAACGCACTTGCAGTATTTTAAGAACTAAAAAAATTATACTTTATTAACTTAAAAAAATTCTGAAATTTTAAGACCTAAAAAATATAGCCGGGCCGGGATTTGATCCATTATACCCTCACTTGCCTCGTTCTCCTCATGACCTAACCAACTTTTTTATTTTTATTTTTAAAAAAATTTTTGGTGCAGCGGCGATGCAGAAGCTTCCGCATCACCACTGCACCAAGCATTCCCCCCTTTAATGTGACTTTGCTTGAGTGACCCCAGTACTTTTCGTGTGACAATTTGTATAGTGACAATTTTTGAGACCCAAATAGACAAACACAAATTTACACCCAGCCAGACCTGTGAATCGAACCCAGAACCCCCCCAGACCAAGGCCGGCCGCTCAACCAACTGAGCCACGGGGGGTCGGCCCTAACTGAGGTGCGAACGCTTCTGTAATATTCAGATTACTATTTGTATAGGAATAGTTGGTCCTAATATTACATTACGATTTTACTGCTTTATTTTCAAGCATGTTTGTTTTTCGTCTGCGAAAAGGTAAACGACGTTAAATAATATTACCAAATTATTGCCGTGAACCGCAGCACAAAGAACGAGACGTGCAGATGCGGTGTTTTTCAAGTTTATAGAATTTTCTTTTGTGATCGTTCGAATTAACCACTTTGAAACTGTTATAGCTAAAATTAAGATACTTGAAATATGTTGATTAACAGTTTAGACGTCCTACTTGTCGCACAAGCTTATACTTTGAATGTTGAGGTATACAGTGTTCGCCATCTTGTCGCACGCACGCCAGCCTGCCATCTTCCGCAAGTCAACCAAATGGATTTAGTTACACCAACAAAATAATTTAGTCCATCGAAAAAAATTGTTGGTTCAAAGTACATCACTCATAACTAACAATATTATTTTGTTGACAAGTTGTAACAAGTTGTTTGTTTACACAAAATATTTATTTGACGTCCTATAGTAACCAAATATACGTTTGGCACAAACAAAGTGCGTTTAAATTAATAATTTGGTCGAGGGAAATAATTAAATTTGTTTGGAGGACTCCAAGCTTGGTCTTACCAACAAAATATTGTTTAGCTGAACCAAACATCACCCAAACAAATATATTTAGTATAATGAAACAATGCTTTTATTCAGTGACGCGTAAAATACAATTGGCAAAGTGACGCTACCATGAAATGCTTAATAACTGTCGACCAAGTTGAAATTTTCTCATAATATGTGTTAACATCTCATGTAACAGAATAAACTAACAGAAGTTGACAAAATTGCAGATAACGTATTTCAATTTATCGATATCCGACATCCAGTATAAGACGCCTTTGGCCAGCTAAGAAAAAAATGCGCTATCCTCGTCATATAGGCACTTTTATTCTTGCGATTATTTAAGAGCCGGGTAATAAAAACGTCATGAAGTGCATAGAAACATATTTAAATAAAATTTTTAACTATACTGAAAATTAACTGCTGTAGGATTTCGTAACAAACTAGTAAAATTTCGTCACAATAGTAGTGCACTTATACACATTAATAATAAATAACAGTAACAATAATAGTTCAAAACCTAAAGTAATGCATTAACTGTCGTTCTATGTTTGGTTGGTTATGATGTAATGTAAAACTTATAGGCTGAAATGGAAGTTGTGTGATGTGTTAAATCTCTTAAAATGCCTCATGAATTATTCGCAGTCTACCAACTTAGTTCTCGGAATTTGTAAATTAAATGTACAAAAACCGTGACCCCTGACATACTGTATTATTGTGGACATACGCCATTGCGTTTAACGTTTGTTATAGTAAATTCAATAGTTGTACAATCAGTATTTAGCTTTGATTTTATATATCTGGAATCATTGTAAGTAAGGTACATTTTTTCGCCCCGACTAATTTTAATATCCGAATTTAATTTTATTTAGAAAAATATTAAATACTTCACATCTTAACTGAATTAATTGCAACATTACAAAAAGCAATAAAAAAATCGGACATACGCCAGAAAATTTTTGTGGCAGTTACAAAATATTTTGTACGTATTTATCCTGCCAAATATTTTTGGTGCTCATCACAAAAACATTTGTTTTGACCACGAAACATTTGTGGTCACTAAACAATTTTGCAGTGAAGAACCTCTACAAAAGTCTTCTTTGAGTGTACCATTTTGAAAATTAGTGGGCTCGTCTTTAATGTCAAAATTAAAAAAAGTTGATCATGTACTATAGGGTTCAAACGTTGGGTAGTTGTTACTGCAGGGGTGAGGTGGCAAGGGCGCCAGATAATAGCCAGAGTACCACGCTCGACGGGAAACTTATCGCCTCTATTCACAGCATGTCAGACTGGCATGCAAGGTTTTCGTTGTTGTCTTTTTCCTATGCTACTCCAAGCGGTGGTTCTAAAATTTTATTTTTGGATAGTATGAAGTAAAGGCTAACGCGTTCTTATAGTTTTGCATTTTTAATTCAGGCAGTAGTCTATCTTTGGTGTCACAGCAATTTGTAATGCAGTTATAATAAGTGGAATAAATCTATCATTTGGTTATTTGAAACTTAATATAAGAAAATATAAATATTTTTTTCCACAGTCATGAAAGGTTGAATTTAAAAATTTTGCTGAAACAAGAATTTGTTCAAAAATTTATTTGAAATTTTAACATAGTTAAGTTGTTTATTCCAGTAGAACATATTATTTTACCAATTGAGGTGTACAATTTTTAAACCACTTGTAAATTTTTCAATACAAAAAATATGACACAGTATAGAGATTTTAGATATGTAACTAGAAAATTTTATTAAATAAAGAAATGGGACTTGTGTTCATTTCAATTGTTTTAATCAATAAGATTTATAACTAGGTTTTTATTCACTTCCTTGTCTTTAGCTCAGGAAATATAATAATTATTCTAGTCTTGGTGTGTATGTGTGTATACAGGATGTTAATGAATGATGTTTCAAACATTCAGTAGCGAGATAGCCGACGCTGAAACAAGAAATTTGATTTAAAACATTTGGGGTCACAAAAGTCGGGAAACGCCTTAAAATTGGTAACCAAACGTTAAACATGTTGTATCACAGATGCCACACATCGCTGCATCTGTGACTAACAGGCATATCGTTCATGTTGCATGAAACCGATAAATTGTGTCCACTTAGCAAGTGTACCACCTGGCCCGCGTGTGCTGCTTACGCACATAGTTTACTGGGTTCCAATCTGGTGTCTTCTGCAGAGTGTATGTGTACGTTTCCTGTGCAACAGCGAAGTGTTAGTTCACACTAGTGTGGACCATTACGAATCATTACATGGATGTCCGTTTAGGTAGGGCGGACATAAATAATATTAGCAAAGTGTATGAAATTTTAGAATTAAATTAATTTAGTAATTGATTTATGTGCCACAAAACCTCATAAGAACGTTAAAAAGAAATCTTAGCGATCATGGAAGATACAGGGAATGTATTGTCCAGGGGCTGTATGAAGAAATTTTCCCAAAATTTGTCTAGAGTGATTTAAACAAGACATGAAAAATCCTAAAACAGATTATCTTGACCGTGGATCAGGTATTTACGAACACGAACTCAGCTTTTTATTTTTGCCTTCATGCCTCGCACTCGGTTTTCATTAACCTAAGTTGATGAAAATGAACTTAAAAGTCTTAAAGAATTATTTGTTTTAATGTTTTCTGAGTAGCTGGAAACAAGGTCATTAATATGACTAATTATTCCTCAATTTCTATGTTTGTTGTCATTCAAATGTTGATGCTTTTTCAATCAGTTAATGAAAAAATGTCCAGTGCCTAAACTGTAAGAATTATTGATTTGTATCTGAACAGAATAAGTAAAAATATTCTTTAAATTTAAATATTAAATTCTTGTAAAACGCACACCATTGATGTTTAAAACGAAAATTAAATTCTAACCAATTAAAACAAATAAAATCATAAAGTTTTACATTTTGCTGACATTACTGCATATTATTTATACGATTATTTGAGTCGAACTATTTATTGGCAAAACAGCTTTTTTGCGTCTCAGTCGAAAATATTTTCACTAATTTTAATTAGTTAAGAGCAGAGATGTACTAAAGGAAACTAACAACATATTATTCGTTAGCTTCCGAAAGGCTAACTACAAAAATTTTAATCATGCAAGCTTGTATTACATATTCTCATAAAATATACAGTAAGCTTAAAGCCACCTGCCAAACATATTTTAAGCTTTCAAACTTATGAGACACGTTGTTTTAATAGTACATTAAGCAGATAGGCTGGCATGACAAGCATTTGGAAACATAATCTAAGCTTGTAGGTTTGTAATAACCCTTACGGAAACCGATTTCAAGTTTGCGGGCATATAAAAAAAAATTTCTGCAAAACCAGATTTAAACTTTGATCAAGTGTATAATTTAAACTGCAATAATTTAATTTAAGTGTCAAGGAGGAATCCTCCTGTGAGCTTGCAGTAAGTTTATTGGCTTGCAATATAATGCTTATTGCCAGCTTAGTGGCTGGCTGATTACATTCACTATCAAAAAGCTTTTCTTGCCATTGGTAATGACTGTGAAGAAGTTAACTTACTGTAGGTAAACAGTTCTTACCTGAGAAAAAAGTTAAGATCAATTAGACCCTTTGGTATTGAAACTTCAGTTTTGTTGGTTCTCACAGCATTAACAATTTCTCTTGCTGCTTTCTTCGGTGGAACAAAGGAAAGCAGACTTGGAAACCTACAAAAAAAAACGTTTTCATTATACTTGTGCTGAGTACTATTAGTTTAACATATTATAACAGATCAGCTGAAAAAATTATTTGAATTTGTACTAATAAATTATATACATAAAATTACATATTTTAATAATAATATGTATAAAATTATGTTATTAAACTAAATTATAAACGTTAAGGTATATTTTAAAAGCTTACTTCAGCTGTCAATATATTAAAAACTTATTTTAATAACTTTATGTTTACTGTCGCATCGAATACATAACATAATATAGTGACATGGAAGTGGATACTAATTACGGGAACTGACATATAATACAAGTTCCTTCGCAAACGTGCCCGCGGTGGCCGAATGGACCAGGTCTCGCTGGGTGTTAATTTGTGTTTGCCCAAATTGTCTCAAAAATTGTCTCTCTAAACATTGTCTCACGAAAGTTTCTGGGGTTACTCAAATAAAGTCATATTAAAAGGTAGAATGTTTGGTGCAGTGTTAATGCGGAAGCTTCCGCCTCGACACTGCACCAAAACATTTTTAAAAAATGGTCAGACCATTCGCCTCCCACCAAAGCGATCAGAGTTCGATTCCCGGCGGGGTCTATCCCCGGATCTTCGCCTGTGGGAATCGTGCCGGAGCCGTTAGTTGGCGGGTTTTCTCGTATATATCCCTTTTCCCCTCACCGAAGATCTCGATGTTAAGCGCTGACAAAAATCACTCTCACTCTTTTGCAATCGTGAATGGCCAATCTATTAGACAATGTAAAAGGAAATATAGGCGAAACTAAGGAATTTGTAAATAATAGTAAAAATTTTTTGAAAAGGCATAGTAATTAAATATAGCAATTTAAGAGAACATAAATGTGTATAATTTTCCAAAATAATGTAAAAATACACATTTTTGAAACTCTTTGTTTCGAATGTCAGTCACTGTACTAATAAACAATAATAGTTATATGTTTTCATAATTTAAGGAGAGTCAAATATTCAAAATTCAAGATGTATTTCTTTTTTAAAACACCAATCAAAAGTATTGCTAACATTTAAACACATAACAGTTGCACCAAATGTTTTGACTTTTCTTTGCTACGCTTTTGGTTTCAGAGACAAATTACATTTAAATTCCCAAACTGACTTCATTATATTTGTGCAAGGCTCATGTGATGTAATTTTTTAGGCGTTTGAAGTTAGCTCCGCCCAAAGTAGTTTACCACAAGCTGGAACAATGCTACTTGTGTGAGGTTTAGCACAGTGATGTCAACAAACCGCACTTATTAAATTAATCTGCAGATTGAAGTTGACACACTAGTCCTTTTTTAACGACACCAAAAAAACTTCCAATTGTGAGAATTCTTTGGCCATTCCAGGCACGTGTCGGGCTCTTTAGTAAAGCTAAGCACCGTATGTACACAGATCACAAGTCCTATATACTAAGAATAGGTAATTACGTATCCTCGAACCAGTCTGAAGACATTTTGATATTGCGAATTCTCCCGCACCTGTATCAAGTATTAGGAAATAAGTTCTTCATCATGAGTACTACTTGCAGACTAAATGTCTTTCCTTATAGATAGGTAAGAAGGAGAGTAAGTTTCGGGTTGTTGGGTATCGAGGGATGATTGCGAAAATCCGTCATCCATCGTGAAACGTGGTTCATCGAGCCTTAGTACGTTAATAACCATATCCTGGTTCACCTTCTGCTTTTGGAAAAAGATACTGGCAGAAAAGTTCAAATCATGAAATATCAGTCGTCAACACGTGCTTCGATGTCACGTAACAGTAGTGGTAATTATCTCCAAACTGGAGATGCATTTGTAAACTGGACATTGTCGCATGTGCAGGATGCTGGAGCGTTCTTAACAATTTAGCACAGCACATTCAACGTCTACTGGCTTCCTGTATGCAGGCTGTGCGCTTAATTTATTTTACTACAGCCCGAAAAATACGGGTGCTCTCAGTTGGGCTGGCAATCAGCGTAAAATCGTGCCGCAGTTCTACCTTGGCCACCCAGTACAATTATGGCAGAGGCACTTTAGCATTTTAAAAGTAGTGGAGCAGGCAGCAATGCAAGTGTCCTTGGTAGAGAACTAGTGCAATCCGCTTTCAACATACTAACCTGGCACGAGACACTACCCCAGTTTGCTTCCAAGACGGGAAGCAGTTTGCCCGGGTTGGTTCGAGGGAATGCAGAGACCAATCTTGGAATACACACGTGTAAAAGGAAATAGAGAAAGAAACAGAGAGGAAAAAAGAGAGAAAGAGAAAGATGGGTGAGAACTCAAGGGTTGTGGAAACGTATTTTCTCAGGGCAATTTTTTAATTAGTCCACTCCATCTTCTTGTTTTTTTTTTTTTTTTTTTTCGAGAATTGCATACTTACATGCACACATACAAACAGGTTACGGTAAAGTGAGCTTATTAAGTTTCGATGTATTACGATTACAGTAACTGCCCAACATAATACAGTCTGTGCGGTGTGATTGACACAGTACTGACTACGCGCTAGGATTCGTAACGTTACACCCATTCTTTACAAACTTTGACTTATTTTCTGACTGCAGACTAAACAGAAAGCTCTTGTTCGCTCCCTCTTCGTCTGCTGTTTGCATAAAGTGTCACGGCATGCAGTGGGGAACGCTTTTGGCAAATCATTGAAATTTCCACTGTAGAGTAATCAATCGCATGTAAAGCATTTAAATACGTAAACGACATTATATGGGCCGGTGGCCAATGACATTCCAGCATATGTTCAATAATGTACAGGTGAATTATTTCTAGCCTTTCCTCAAATAAATAGCGAATTTTGCACGTTTCTACACGAGCGCTGGAGCAACGGTGGCCGAACGGTTAGACCATCCGCCTCCCACCAAGGCGATCTGGGTTCGATTCCCGGCGGGGTCGGTCCCTGAATTTTCGCATGTGGGAATCCGTGATCCCCCGTTTCCCCTCCCCAATCATTCCAGCGTTGCTCCATACTCACCTTATGTCATCCCCTCACCAGCGCTGAAGACTTCGATGTTAAGCGCTGACCAAAATCTCTCATTACACGAGCGCTTTGTACAAAAACGGTGGTACCTAGACAATTACTACAACAAGGTTATTTTTGTAACACGGGTCTAATTACTTAGTAATTCCCATTCAAGTGGTCGAATATCATACGTCAGTACAAATGTTCTACGCAATTAAGGGGTGGCAAACACTTTAATTTCTACAAGGACGGAGGCTATCAATGCGCTTTTTCTGTAAGGTTGTATGTCCCGTTAACAAATTTACGTCAATTTGTTTCGACGTTGTTAGAAATTTGAGTTTTTTTTTTATTCGGCATTCAAAGCTTCATTGCCCCATTAATACCGCAGTTACATACAAAGTGCATCGCATATTTTCTGCTTTATTTTAATCAGGAATCGATTGCTGGATATTTTCGATGTTTTTAAGTGAACACACGGTTTTTATATCCTTTACAACAATAATTCATATTTTCATATGCAAAGTAAACAATTGGTACCATTATTCTGAAACATATTAATGTACATTAAAGAAATCAACAACCGCTATAGGAAGAAGATTATTTTATATTCGCTTTATTTTAAGGGTCATTATACTTCCTTTATTTGCTGCAAAATTATAAAAGAATGGCACATTTTATAAAAATTAAGAAGATTAATTTCAAGCAAACAGAAATGGGATAGTGTTGTGATGACAGTGCAGACACAAAATTATGGTACAAGAATGTACATTATACTATACATTTTTGGTTCTAACGCAAAAACGAAACCATAGCGATCAAATAAACACAGTTTCTTATTCCCACTACCGTCATTAACAGAAATGTTCAAATAGTAGAACCGCTCTGGCTAACATTACTGCCTGTCACTAACACACGTGCCGTCAAATTCCTTTTAGGATTATGAATGGGTTCGGACAGTTAAGAAGACTGATGCAACATTAAAAATTCTTTCAAATTGTAACAAAATTTCTTAACTACTTCATTTAACGCAATTTTATACAGAATATTTCACATCATTTTCAGTGAAAATGTTTCTTCTATTTTATATTATATTTGGCCGTTACTGATGTAGGCCTACTGTATCAGTACGTTCAAAACATGTTTTGAAACAGCAGACATGTATGATTTATTTGAAGCGCGAAAAAAGTTAGTTTTTTTAGTATAGTTAAAGTGTAATACAATATTATTTCGCCTGATTTTGAATTTTTTATAGTTTTTTTTTTTTTGTAAAATTAACCATTGAATCGGGAATTTGTGAAAGGGACCAAATCCACTTTTTCGCAGCAAATTCAGGTTATACGAGAATTCGACTCTCCAAAGCATTCTCTTGGCTGTCAGCAGCAAAAGAAACCCAGTCGTATACAATAAATACGTTAAACGGACTAGTCCATGAATGTTCCAATAGCGTATTATTTTGTTTATGACGTACATGATTGTAGTTGAATAATAATTTTCAATGTGGCTTAGTAGTTATTCACTAGTATATATTAAGGTTCCAATAATCTACACCAAAGACATTGTGCTTTCTCTGGTAGTGTAATACATAACACTGCTTTATGGGTAAAAAGTACTGGGTGGTGTTGTGTCTGCAAAATATGTTCCTATGTATCATGTTATTTGTAGTTCACTAGAACATACCAACATTGCACAAATATACATCCAAAGCATGATATTTTATGTGCCATTGTTAGAAAAACGCTACTTATATTTAAAATATATCAATTCAAATAATATTATTAATTTTAAAAAAATAAAATATCAGTGCGTTTCTATGTCAGCTATGTTTCAAATTATTCCACACACACTATACTTTCAAGTTATCCATTATTGATGACCTGTTTCACTCCCAGATCCACTATAATAAATTTTTTGTTGTTTCCCAGCAATCTACTCACTTGAGATACTCAACCCGTCCGAAATATTATTCGTTTTTCTAAATTTTTCAGAGCGTGGGATGCAATCGAATGAAATAACATAACAAAAAAAAAAACACAAAATTTCATTAGCTATTAATATTATAATATTATTAATATTTTCAGGTTGTATACTTATACAACTTGAAACACCATATTGATTAAAATACAAAATTTTGTCAGTTATAAATATTTTGTATATTTTATATGTTGTTCAATATATTTATTTTGCATGCAGCAAAAATTATATTTCTTGGAGATTTTTCCATGTGTGTCACTAAATTTTTGATTAGGTTTACAATATCCGAGCATGACATAGACTGTGTTGGACATTTTATATTAAATAATTAAGGATAAATTTTACCAGTTTAACTCAATGTATTTGTAAACTCACTAAATTCATAGTAAATTGTGTTTTTCAAAAATGTACAATCCATTGGTGTATCTAAAAGCTTAATCTAACTCTTGCGGAAAACCTGGATTTTTTTTTTAACTAATCCAAAATTTTTTGCTCTAAATGAAGATACATCCAGTTCAATAAAATATATTTCGTCATAAAACATATAAGTACGACCAAAATACGTGTTTTCAATATCTTTTACTGTAGAATTTTGCAAAACACCTACCTAATAAATACTCCTCCGATAATCTTTAGCAAGTAACGAAACCGGGTTTTCAATTAGATATACATCCGAATCGATAAACATTACGATTTCCCCTGATGGTCTATGCTAAATCGATGGAATGCTCTCAAAATTATTTGGTAAGTATTGAGCCATTCAGTAATAAACTGAGGTTTACTAACACTTTTATCTACTAAGTTATAAACATACTTTTCGTAAAAGTATGCCTCACTTAATCAACTATAAAAAATGCGTTGATGTGTATTACATCACACATATATTTCTTTCGTAGGGTTTGATATGCATGGATTTTTGGGAGGTGGTGGTGTGTTTTGAATAGGAAATATTTTTTTTTCAACAGATCTGTGGTTTTAATTAAAATACTAGTCGCTTTCAGCATCAATATGAATTTCAACTGGTGAGTTACCCGAATTGAGAAAAATGCACGATTTCTTTTTCCATCTAATTTGTTGGGGCATATTTGACGAAGTTTTTGACATGTGTGTATACATGGTTTGTACGATATTATTATATGCGGATTTTGAATAAGTTTACAATTAAAATTAGAATGTTTGGCCCACATATGAAACGCTGCTTGAGTTAAATTAAGTATTTGTGGATTAGTCAATGCATAATGTCGTTTAATAGTTATTATTGTAGTAGTATGATTTAGCCGATTCTGGCACATGGAGTCGGCGTAAGGCACAGTGAGGCATCACCCGCCATGTTGTGACATCACGGCCCTGGCCGCCATGTTAGATGACCTTGACCTTGAACTATGACCTTGACCTTGACCTTGAGTGTCAAATTATAAAATTTCCAAAAATTCGAAAATTTCAAAAAAATTACAAATATTCAAAAAAGCATAAAATTAAAAAATTTTAAAATTTTAAAAAATTTCGAAAAATTCCGAAAAAACATTACCTCCATCTTATTTCCGGACGCCATCTTGTTTCTGGCTGCTATCTTGGGGTTTCTTCCGAAGCTTCCGAAAAAATTTTCGATTTCGCATTACATTATAACCCCACACATATTTAATAAATAAAATTTTAATAAAAAACTTTTAAATTAAATTATTTTTATGTTAAAGCTTATTAATAAGAAATTTTAAAATAAAAATTATTTAATTCAAACAACTACCGACACATCTACCCAGACATGCTCCATCAACACACTGACTCCCCCCACAACTTTTTACATGTATATATTAAGTCACCCCTACTATCCCTTCCCCTCCCCTTCCCTACCCAGTAAGTATTTTAATTGGCTGTTAGTCACGTGATTAATTCCCTCTCTACTTTCCCCTCTCACTGACACTCGTGTTATAACCCGCTCAAACTACTACACCCCCCTCATCCCTACTTTACCACAACTTTCTTATCCTTCATCTAAAAAATTTATTTCCTTTATAATTCTCACTACCCTGCATGTCACCAATGTCTTCACATAGCAGCTAGACGACCGTAAGTAGTAACAAACAACGATTGAGACTATGTATTGTTCTTCAATTTCAAAATTATCGATTTTGTTTGGTATTAAAATAATTTAAAACTTTATTTAAATGTCATTAATGAATACTACTTAAATATGACTTCCTTTTTAGGTATATCCAATCAATTCCCAATAAAATCAATTAATTATTTAAAAAAACTTTTCAATATATATGTTTTATTACATCTGCAAGGACACTATTTCCTACAGAACTACATCGTCTACACTCACACTCCTACCAAATTAGCTACATTTATTTAAATTTCCGATAAAATAAATAATTTGTTATAAATAACATATTTTTCAGGACAGTTACACATGTTAGACTCTTCGACTACTTTCAATCATAGCATACATCACCCCATCGAAGAAACTTATGTACAATTTCATATTCATACTACTTATGCTAAACACACCACCCCTACACCCTCACACCTACAATCCCCCCACCCAAGAACCACTCACAACTCTACCTTCACTCTCCAATAGTCCTGTCAGAGCCTGTCTGAACTGATCATCACACACATCTACAGTACATATATGCAGATGCTTAGCGAACAATTACATATTTACGACATCTCGCAGCCATGCAAGATATAAAAGGCCTGACGACGATGCCGAGAGTCAGTTCATGCATCGCCGAGGTCGAGAAGAGGTGGATAGTTGGAACTTGCGAACCGTACTGTCATTGGTAAGATGCCTTCTCTATCTTCAAGCCTTATACATCAACAGTCAAGATTTATTAGAGAACCTTTACCTTTTGATACTGCAAAAACGCACTTTTGTACTGAGTCAAATATCCATACATATAAAATATTAGATAAACATCCAGATTATAACAAATATGGAGATGGTAATTCAACTCGTTTTTGCTTCAAAGCTAACAGAAGCAATATTATAGAACCTGGCGAATGGTAAATAACAAGTACAGGTTATTATTATGTTCCCACCATGGACGAATATTTAGACCTTTTAATGTGTCCAGTATTACAAGACTGTAATACACACCTGATAGTAAGAGAAAGAATTATAAGACCTACAGCATTAGAACGAATCCGAAGCATAAAAGGTACAGAAGTAAAACTAACAGTCTTGAATGAAGAAAATCATCCACTATACATATGTGCAGACGATGATATCATACATGCTTGTTTGCCGGATCCATCTCCTGCAGTTTTTACTACAATCACCAGTTTACGAAATTATATAACTAACACATGTTGTGCTCCTGCTATGTTATAGAAAGGGTGCACCTGCATTTTCATGGCGGATGTAAATGATGTTGATCCACCATCTCCTTCGACAGAAGACGTCATAATAGATGTTACGCCATCGGAGCATACAGAAGAAGAATCCACATACATTCCTAAATGCAAGAAACAGCAAACCATTCCTAACACATTGAAAAGAGCTAGAACTTCAGCTAAAACTTCAAATAGTATAAAAGAATACATCATTTCATTCTTCCATATTATTTCCCCTATATGGAGTCTTCAAAATTTCTCTCTTTGCAAACACTTACTTTGCTGACCGACAATCTTCAGAAAATGGAATTCCAGTCTCGTCTAGAACTGTCGAAAATCCTGGGTGCAATACAACAAATACAAAACGTAGATTTACCTTCAATAACATGGTCGGAATTTCACACCGCATTACAAGACCAAAGATCCTTCCCGATATCATCCCCTGTTGTACCTCTACAGACGCCCATCGAATCTGTCGAGAACTGCTGCAACAACAAGAATCAAGACATGACGGATTCAGTCTCATATACCACCACACACATGTCTTTGCCAGCTGTATCGATGAGAATGGGTCACACATCCATGTCGTCCACGACTGTTCCTTCAACAGCAACAGATGCCGATGTCAACTTCTCCAAGGCATCAATACTACAAAGCGACATCCCAGATATATCCAGAATAACTTCGAGATTGACATCTACTTCTGGAATTAATTCCAGTATTTCAACAAAGAAAGAAGTCATGTTTAAGTAGTATTCATTAATGATATTTAAATAAAGTTTTTAAATTATTTTAATACTATTAAACAAATTCGACAATTTTGAAATTAAAGAACAATACGTAGTCTCAATCGATGGTTGTTACTTCTTACGGTCGTCTAGATGCTATGTGAAGACATTGGTGACATACTGTTTAGTGAGAATTATAATGGAAATAAATTTTTTAGACGAAGGATAAGAAAGTTGTGGATAAGTAAGGAGAGGGGATGGAGGGGAGTAGTAGTTTGAGCAGTTTTTAACACGAGTGTCAGTGAGAGGGGACTAAAAATACTTACTGGGTAGGGTAGGGGAGGGGGTATGGTGACTTATAATAAACATGTAAAAAGTAGTGGGAGAGTCAGTGTGTTGATGGAGCTCGTCCAGGTAAGATGTGTCGGTAGTTGTTTTAATTAAATAACTTTTGTTTCAAATTTTTTTGTTAAAAAGTTTTAAGATAAAAGGATTTTTATTTATAAGTTTTTTATTAAAATTGTATTAATTAAATACGTGTTGGGTTGTAATGGAATGCGAAATCGGAAAAAAAATTTTGGAAGCTTCGGAAGAAACCCCAAGATGGCGGCCGGAAACAAGATGGAGGAAATACTTTTTCAGGATTTTTCGGAATTTTTTGACATTTTTTAAAAATTTTTAAAATTTTTTTATTTTTTGAAAATTTGTAATTTTTTGAAATTTTCGAAATTTTGGAAAATTATGTAATTTGACACTCAAGGTCAAGTTCAAAGTCACAGTTTAAGGTCAAGGTCATCCAGCATGGCGGCCGGGGCCGTGATGTCACAACATGGCGGGTGGTACCTCACTGTGCCTCACACCGACTCCATGTGCCAGAATCGGCTAAATCATACTACTTATTGTCTACCTGGTGACAGTAGTAGAAAAGTCAAAAACATCATCTGATACACTACATCTACAGGTTCTAATGAATACTATTGTTTCGTTATTTATTTCACCAGTAATTTGAATGTTGTGATATTCTTCAAAAATTCTGATAGCATTTGAAACAACGGATTTATTTAAAAGTTTTATACATTGTTCTTGTAGTTTTGTGTATCCAAAATTATTTAAATACTATATTACTGTTGATGTTTCATTTTCACTTCCTGTAGTTGTTATCATTTATATTACATCCACAACTGAAATTAGTTACGTATATGAGAATATATAATTTTTTATTCCTTTTCAGTTTGACGCGAACGGTGAATCACCCCTTCCTGTATTTTGAAGTGCCTGTTGTATTGACCCTTTTAAACTTTTATAATATTTTCAGGGTCCACCACCACGGGCCCTGGATTATTTAAATTGGACAAAGTACCATAATGAATACGCTGTTTATCTCGAATATTTTAGGCGGTCACAAAACGCAACCTCTGATATATTATTATTTTATTCCTTTACAATTTTCTCGAATTGTGGTGTTATGAAAAAATGTATTTAACAAAAAATAACACGAGCAAAAAAACTGTAAAAATGAACTAAAAAGCATAGTATAATTACGTTATTTTTATATTGCTTAGAATACAGTAATTTTATTTGGACTGTAATGTACAATTATTGTTATTTTTGGAGTTCGTGCCAGCCAACGTTAACAACTTAGCATTTCGTAATCGACATAAAGACAGCAGCTGCGCGGCGTTGAACATCACGGGGTGCTGTGGCGGGTTTATACGCCGCGACTGGGAGGGGAGCACCTGATTTAATTAGGTATTGCTCCATTATCGAATATACGTAAGTATAGAACACTTTTATAAATTTCAGGAAATTAAATTAATTTCTTAAAAAGCTTAGCTGTTGCCGACTCCAAAATTAACATTAATTGTATACTATCGTAATAAATTGATTGTGTTCCAAGCAGTCTAAAAATAACTTAATTGTTTTTACATTTCAGTGCACTATTTTTTCAGAGAAGATTTGCTTAAAGACGGTGTTATTTTTTGCTAAAACATTTTTATTTCTTGATTCTTTGCGAAATTCCGGTGCCTACCTTATACATTCGTACTGTCTGTCGTTAAGAGGTTCCGTTGTGCCCTCGCAGTCCAAGTCAGTCCAGAAAGTCCTTGGCCAAAGTTAGGTACCTACCTTGTCTTAGATTGTCATATACCCTCCAATATCTTAATCACTATGCATTTCGTATTCGATTTATCCCAGCGGGGTCGGTCCCCGAATTTTTGCGTGTAGGAATCATGCCGAACGATGTCGCTAATCGGCGGGTTTTCTCGGGGATCGCCCATTTCCCCAGTAATTTCATTCCGGCGTCGCTCCTTACTAACCTCATGTCACCTATCACCAAAGCTAAAGACCTCGTTGTTAAGCGCTGACCAAAATCTCTCACTCGCTACTATTCGATTTCAAGGGGTTCCCTGGTGTATCTTTGAAATCAAGGTCCAATGCCAATAATATTACAACGGGTCCTACTTGTAAAAATCCCCTTTCCAACACAAAAATAATTTTACAAATCGGTTTATAAATGACGGAGTCCTGAGGTAAATCACATAAAAATACGACCGAATTGATAACCTCCTCGTTTTTTTTAAGTCGGTTAAAAAGGCAAGTAATTGGTGGGCAAAATTGTAACCATACGATAATGAAGGGGTTGCATTATCATTCGGACAAAGGAGGGAAGAAGCAGGTGATCGTCCCCCATGAAATCAGTGCTCTAGTGATAAAGAATTTTCACGACTCTTTATTGGAGGGCATTTAGGTGCTAGAACACTTTAAAAATTTAAGAAAAATTGTTTCTGGCCAGGTATAAGGCGTGAAATTTAACAGTATGTCAAAGTTTGTGATGATTATCAAATAGTAAAGCAGCCATTAAATTCCAAGGTATGTTATTACTTTGTTACACTCCCTAGTTGGCCACGGAAAAAAGTTTATACATATATATTTGGTCCCTTTCCGAAAAGTAAATCGGCAAATAACTCCATTCTTATAGTGGTTGCTGGATTTACCAAGTTTGTTGTGTTAATTCCATTGCGAGACATGAAAACACAAAGTATTTGTAAAGCCTTAGTATATCGGTTATGTAATTTCGGACAATGCGCCGTGTTTCTATGCCAAAGATTTGAAAGATATGTGTTTATCTTGGGGGAATATAACGCATTACCACTAGTCCTCATTACCCATGTCCTAACTTAGGGAAATAATTAATAAAAATATCAAGGTTGCCTTAACAATCTTCCATCAACATGATCAGAGGGAATAGGATGATTCCTTGGCCTTCTTTAATGTTGCTATGAACTCCATAGTGAATTCTGCTACTGTATCTGCTCCTGCCTTATTATGTTTGGGGCATGATATGTCTCATCCTTTGGTGAACATCTGGGGGTTGTCTAGAGATTGTCTGGATATATCTTGTCCCCGATCGTTAGAGGCATTGTGGGTGAAAGCTTCTGAGTCTCTGGCGAAGACGAAGCAAAAGTCAAACAGTAAATACAATGAAAATCATAAAGATTGTAACTTTAAAACAAAAAAATCTGATTATTTTTCTAGTATGTAAGCGCCTGTATATAATGTACCATTTGTAATAGAAACATTTATAAAACCCGTTACTATCGTGTTAGTTAGCCCAGAAACTAAATTTATCATTAATAAGGCACATAATGACATTTAAAGATTTACCGTCAGAATACTTAGTTGTGTAAATGATTTCAGAATCTGTAGTATCCCAAAGAGGTGTTTCAATTTTGGTTGTTTACTAACCTTACTATTTCTAGTCTATGAGTTTCTTACCATAGTGCTAATTTATGACTTGTGATATTTGTTTCCTATTTACTGTTGCTCTGCTTACATAATATATTCGTTCTTTGTTGTTGTGATTTTGGAGTGCATGCAGATGTCTTAAACTAAGGGAATACTAAATTTTTTGAGAGAATATTGCCCTACTCATTCACTCCTTTTTGTAGGGGTGGCTGTGATAATTGTATCGCCACATTTGTTCGTTAAATGATGTTTCGGAGTATTTTTTTTTGTGAATTTTTTGGCTTATATTTTGTATAAATATTGAGGTTTTGTTTCGCTTTGTTTTATAATCGGCGCCGAGCATCTAAAAGTTGTTAATTTCCTTGTGTTAGAAGCGTTTTCCTAAATTGTACACATTTATTTGCGTGTTCTGAAGATTGGGCACGTTACCAATATCGGGACTGGTTATGACGCGCGGTCAAACTAAGACTTGTTTACTCGCTTTGGGAGGCAGCGAGGAGGTGGGGGTGGTGTTCGCCAGCTGGTTTGGCTTGCCGGCGCGGTGGACAGGCATTCATGTGCTGACTACCTACAGGGATAGAAGATGACTGCCTGCCTTGTTGAAACGGCTCGTGGCGAAGCCTTGTTGCTTGCTGGATCTCTGTACTTAATTTACTTGGTTGCCTAAAAATTGCATTTATTGTACTACATAGCCTGCTGTATATGTCGTGGGCAAGATCCTACAACATGAAGATTTTGGTGTTCGTCGAATCGCTTTGGTTGTATCCATGGGCGTCACGAAAAGGGGGGGGGGGGACAAGGAGGGCAGTTGCCCGCCCCCGTGGAACTTGGTGACCCCTACAAAAAATGCTGCAAAACAATGGTCTGTCTCGTCAGACGCTGCAAAAAGTATGTTTTTGCTTATAATAGATTATTTTTATAATAGCTAAACTTAAATGTCTAAATCTTTGCCCTCCCCCCTTGAAATAATTTCTGGTGACGCCCATGGTTGTATCTACAGTTGGAAGCTGGAAACCTGCATTCACCGAAAGCTGGGACGATTCCTTTACTAGGTGTGACGTAGTCATGACGACGTCGTGAACAAATTAAAGTTTTGAACTTGGATTTTTACGCTTCGTCGAAACTGTTTGTCATGAACTTAAATTACTCAACACTTTTACAAAATGAGTCGTGAGTACCTTCTGTATGGAGTACTTAAAGGAAGCTCTTTATTCTGAGCAGTTTCCTAGAAAATCCAAAACGACTGATGGTAGTAATAGTAGTGCACTATTCTGATCGCGCTAACTGTTGCGCACTGTCAAGAAACTTGTTTTCTTTATAATTGTTATATAAACTGTAATAATGTATTTGATTCCAATGTTTGAATGGTTAAGCATTGTATTCGTATGAACTCAACCATTAAGGTTGTTATATAGTCTGGTATTTAACAGGATGTTTTAACTCTTTAAGTCGTTGTATTCCTTTAGCTCATTTACATATTAAATTTCCATATTTTCGTAAAAGAAAAAGGGAGTGTGCCTGAAAGCAATTTCATATGCGTTGTCGAGTTTGATAAGTTGGAATTAATTAATCACAGTAAATTATTGACACTGTTTGATCAGAAACTTTGTGATCCGGATTTTAGGGCAATGTTCACGATAGGTAGTACAGTACACGAAATGTCTGCTCGAGTGTGTTCAACTATTGTGCATGTGGGTCGGTTGGATGGGGCCTGCTGCTTGCCTGACCACCCTACATGTCACTCAGTACTCACTTTAACTAACACAGTTACTCAATAAAAAGTATTTCATTCTGCCAATATAATCAATACGTGTTTCAGGGACTGTGAATTGAAAACCATATTTAAGCATGAATAAAAGAAGCTCTTGGTTTCTTACTTGCTCATATAACCTCTTTGAATTCCTGCCGAAGAATTAGTATATAAGTTTCTTATAGAAGTGTTAGAAGTGCCAATAATTGTTTACTACTTTTTTATTTTTTAATAGGAGATACAAACTAACAGCAAAAATATAATATGGACAACTTGGTTTATATCAGTTAAACTCTTTAATAAGTTTTTAAGTTACACAAAATAATTCAATGTGCATCACTGACAACAAACCTACTAATTTTTTGTGAAGAATGGGTGCAAAGAACCTTTAAAATGAAAACTTAAAGCATCGTAATAAGTGGTTAATTATAACGGCACCTTGTATGTGGCTTCTTGCAAAGTCCCGTCTCCACAATGAAAGGACAGATTGTGGTGAACTTGATGTTGATGTCACGAACATCTTCACGTAGCTCCTCTGAAACTGCTTCCATCAAGCCACACACTGCGTATTTGGAAGCACAGTAGGGTACCAAGTTAGGTACACCCATAACACCCGCCATCGAAGACAAAGCTACAATGTGGCCATAGTTACTTTCGATCATCGGTGGCAAGAAAGCTTCCATGACCTGTAAGGCAAATCCATTACAATATTTGATGAGGGAATATCAATTTGTAGTCTACACAATACTCACAAATATTTGTAATCACTAAGTAGGTATAACACTTTACAGGTTGTTCAGGATAAACTGGGCACTGCTTACAATTTTCTGTGAGTCATTATGCCTGTATATTTACTCATTTAAATACGAAAACTTCCATGTAACTATAACTAACGTAAACATTTCACAATTCTCATAGCTTTACTTCTTTAATTCGAATAGCTAAATTTTTTTCGATCATTGTAAGTGTTGGGGACTTCTCAATTTAAAGCAAACCACCTATAGCTACAAATACACAGCACTGATCTCAGATAAGTTAGCCTAAAAGACAAAAAGAAAATAAAAATAGCAACCACATTCAATATTTTAAAGGCACTTAGTTTCTGGCTTTTCATTAATGCGAGGATTTTCTAGCACTAATGTAGTAGACATGATTGCTCAATAGTGAGGTGACCAATATCACTAATGTAGTAGACATGATTGTTCAATAGCGAGGTGACCAAAATTGTAAGGAGAGGGTTTCACAGCCCTTTAACAACGTGGTCTTAAGATACGATGAGAGTGAAGTGAGGTGAAGGGACAACATAACATCCTGCCCGAGACGGGATTCGACCCCAGAGCCTCTCGCACTGTATATTGGCACCTAACCGACTATGCTTCGGAGACCGACACCCAAAATTGTAAAAATATAACTTTTAAAACTGTGAGTAATTTCACATCAAATATACAAATAATTATCCCCACATTTATTTAAACTATGCACTAAGACATATTTACCAAAGTAGAAGGCAATATCAAGATACGGAAAACATTCCATGATTTGATCCTAAATTTCACCTAACATTTCACACGCACGAGTCTGCTGAATTTGTGTGAGATTTTGGTCAGCGCTTAACATCGAGGTCTTTACCGCTGGTGAAGGGTGACATGAGGTGAGTATGGAGCAGCGCCGGAATGAAAGGGTGGGGGAAATGCGAGAGTCCAGAGAAAACCCGCCGAACAGCGGCCTCGTTCGGCACGATTCCGACATGCGAAAATCCGGGGACCGACCCCGCTGGGAATCGAACCCAGATCGCCTTTGTGGGAGGCGAATGGTCAGACCAATCGGCCACTGTGGACCCTTATAAATAAGTAAATAAATACATATAAATATATACATTTCCTACATGTATATAGGACGAGGAACTGATATTATCACATGGTACCATCACACGGTACACATGTACAACTCGAAAATATGCATCAACCTTTCAGCCCGCGTAATCTCCGCCATGCTTACACCGGCGCTTGTTCAAGGTGATTCTCGCAATAAAATGATCGGTCATTGTATCAACATTTATACTTCGTCGGGCACTCGATACAGAACTGCTCATCAGGAATTGTTTTCCAATGACAGGTACCCGATCCTTCTTAATGTCAATGGACCAACGATTACTCTGGGTGGCATTTCAACTGCGTTATTAATTCAGATCACGTAGACGGCACATACACAATCAACACAGCACTGGACGACTTACAGCTATAAAGGTCGATGATGTCGCAAACATATTGCGAATCCCGACACTTCAATTCACATATCATCGCTATGCATCAAGTGCTCGCCTAGACAGATTTTACGGTTTACGTACACAATGGAACACTGAACGCACGTATGATGTTTTACCTGTCGCGATCACCGATCACTCTATCCCAGAAAACATAAGTGTTAGCTAACTGTCGGCAAGTCGTCCGCCCGTCAAATGTCTACAACATGACATGATAAAATATACAAGGCAGTTTACAGTAAGATGTATTTTTTCAGAGAAACTTTAGCCGTCATGAAGAAAGTCTCGGCCTACTGTCCTTTTTAGGACCCGTAAATGATATCGCCGAAATATTTCGGGCCATTAATGGTGTTGTGACTTTCGACAAATGAGGTAATCTGTCGCAAAACAGACACCTGCTCGCTGTCTTAATAAGGACACATAAAATATATCAGTAAGAAGATGTGGGTCATAAACAACGCAGTTATCTTTTAGAGAAAGTAATAATATCTGTCAAAAAACGGTACTGGCCTGATTTCTTTTTAAGAATATTTGAACAGTGTCTGCTAGTGGAATCTGAACCTTTAGCATGACAGTGTCCTGTGTATTTCTTTTGAGGAAAAATAACTGGTCCCTGTCTTCTAAGGACACTTAAAATATATCGGCCAGAAGATACCGGGCCATTAATGACAGTGTTTTGTTGTCACGCAGTGGCTATCTGTGGCAATAAAACACTTGCCCACTGTCTTATTCAGCACAATCAAAAGATACCGGCAAAAATATTCTGCACCATTAACGGCGCAGCGACCTTCTATCAGTCAGTAATTTTCTGTTGCGAAAAAGACACAAGTCCGCTGTCATTGCAAGGACGCTTACAATGTATTGGCAAAAAGGTACTGAGTCATTAACGGCGCAGTGTCCTTTTTTTAGACAGTGGTAAAATGTCGCTAAAAATATAACTGGTCGCTGTCTTTTTCAGACACTGTAAAATATATTGGCATGAAAATACCGTGCCCGTTAACTGTGCATTGTCCTTTTTCAGACAACGTTTATCTGCCACGAAAAATGTCGGAAAATCTATACTGGCCTGCTGTCTTTTTAAGGACACGTAAAATATATTGGTAAAAAGATACTGGGCTGTTAACGACGCAGTGTCCTTTTTCGGACAGTGGTTGTCTGTCGCGGGAAAGATGCCGACCTGCTGTACACAATACTTTATCGTATGAACATACTTCTACTGCCTAGTGGAATCCTGGCAAACCAAAATTACTTATAACTCTATTTACCACACACTACACATAACTTACACCTTTTCGTGAAACCAGTCTAGTTATTTCTCTGGGTATCACCTTCACACGTAGAATTCAACAGACCCTACAGTTAAACTGGAATTTAGTCGTTCAAAAGACTAAAAGCAGCTTATTGGACTCGCAGCTAACAAATACAAATTTTTAAAATAATATACCTGATTAATACCTACCTGTGTCGCGTTTGTGGTATGTGGCTCACGTTGTATTATATATTTTACTTTCGATTTTTTTTATTCTGAAAGGAAAAAGTAAAAACATTTAATTATAATTGAAATTACGTTTATTTTCCTTCATAGTGTTGGCAGTGGCGTACCAAAAGGAGGATGGGTGGCGGAGGCGGAGGCGGTCTGCCACAGGCACCACACCATAGGGAGTGCCACTTTGTAATTTACTTAGACAGAAATAAAATACGAATATATAAGTACACCAGGAAAAAATGAAAGTAAATAATTACGATATAATGGTTTTCCTAATAATTGTTAAAAATGTATTCCAAAATAATTTGCTCGTACAGAATATTTTATTGTTTAAAACCATTATTAGATTTCATTGCATTAAAAGAGATAAGTGCTAAAATCTGTTCTCAAGTCAGTTGTAATAAAAGTAGAGACATGCAAAATTCGCGTTATTTTCTGACAGCTGACTAGACTCCAAGTGACTATAGGCTTGTTTGACGTCTCCGGCTGGCCGATATTGTCGTGACTTGCCGCGGAGTATGGTTACACTGTAGAGAGGCGAATCACTGTAAAGACGTAACACACATAAATTACAACCCATTAAAGTACGTGGCCAATTAAATAGTTGATTATGCTCTATTATGTATAGGAAAGGGAAGTTTAGTCTGTTACCAGAAGATAACGCGATTTTTGCGTGTCTCTAAATAAAAGGTTTTTAAATTATTTGTAGTTTACTATACGGTATTAATATTGTCGTAGTTGGGTACAGCAGTGAGGCTGTCGACCTAGAAGTTAAAGGAACCATCCCACTCGCGAACTTAGGGCAGTGCTAGATCGAATTTTTTTAATATTTTAAAATTATTCATATTTGCACGAAAAATTGTTTTTTCTGTACACATACACTGGTACTATTATTTACTCTAATGAAAATTTTTTAGCTTTCATAGTTATTTCATAATGGCATGTTAAAATCCAAATTAGCATGAAACTCTTCATGCTTTTAAAGAAAACCAAACGACTTACATAACTGAAGAAATTCGCACTGAGTAACGATGTTGTAGGTTACAAGGTCTTCCATATATAAAATCAAAAACGAAACATTACGTATATAAAATAATTAAAATCACTTTTTTTTTCTTTTTTTTCAATACAACCTTTTCTTTCAAATAGCAGATCTTGTAGCCATCATCATCTTAATTAATTATGAATTTATTTAGTTCGGTACGTCAGTTACTTTTCCTTTAAACCATATAACCATGTTAGTCACATTAGAACTTTGACATGCGCTATACGAAAACTATGAAAGCTAAAAAATGTTCTTTACAGCAAAATGTAGTCACAATGTATGTCTACAAAACAAACCATATCTCGTACAAATATCAAAATATTAAAAATAATAAAAAATGTCAGTCAAGCATCCCCTTAATGACTTACTTCCCCTTATTGACAGATACCGAGAGTGAAACCCAAAGGCTCTGTTCCCCGTTGCAAAGGACAGCTTGCATTGTGCCGTTGTATCAGATGTATGTTTTTTTATTTGTATTTTTCTAGCACATGTTTTACTATTTTTAATATGCGAGTGATTAATAAACTAAACTTAACTTTTATTATTAATTGTAGGGTGCTATGATTATTAATTTTCATGCAGTATTACTCTGCTAGATGTACTACATTTTACATTAATGTCTCAGTCCAGGCAAGCGAACGCTTACAGTTTCACAGCCTAGGATCTCGCAAGACACAGGAAATACCTACGTGCCTGTAGCCACGTTCTCACAGTGGTAGAACAATTCCACCATGCGCGTCCCTGCGTGGACGCAAATCATGTAAGCCCGCAGTTTAGCTCAGCTGCAGACAAAAAAGTAACCCTTGCACCGTCTTTCTTGCTTCATTCTGTGTACTACCGCATCACTGGGCACGGAGAGATTCCTTTGCACACTCTTTGGACATCCACGTACCATCTGTCGGCCGCGTATTTAACTTATTAGCGTCACCACACTTACTGTATAGCATCACTTTTACCGCATTCTGAAAGCATCAACTGAAGAAAAGTGACGAGGCTCCTAATTGCTCCCATTTGTCGGGAGATGTTAGTCTTCTTCATGATGTTAATTATTTCTCTTTCACATCATATAGTGTTTGTTTTATTTTAAATATATATATGTGAGTGAATTTTGAGGCAATACTTACCATATTTTACCTTCTATGTACTTCAAGATGCTAGTAATCTAGTCTACCTCTGTAGGTAAGTCTTCCCACTTATGGTTAAACGCTGCATGAAAGTGGGATGCTTTATTGCAGAACAGATAGCTGTGTTTGTACACATAACCTCTCTTGGTGGCCTGGACTGGCTTGGAGTTGGGCTTGGGCAACACCGACTAGAGTCGGTGTTGGCTTGGGACCCTTTCTTCAGTAGGTAGCATTGTTAATTCTCGCCTGCCCTCTTCCTCTGTTCCTTTGCCTTCTTGCATATTTCTTTCACAGTAGTAATGTCACTGAGTTTCTCGTCCCAGTCTCATTCACATGGGTGTGAGATGGTTCGTCCGAACAGCAACTCGCTAAAGGTCGTCCCTGTTGCATTGTTACAATGGCAGCGAAGAGTGAACAGGTGTTCTGGGATATAGGCATCCCAGTTCTGGAGATCCTGTTGCATCCGGACCCTTAGGCCTTTCTTTATCTCTTTATTTCGGCGCTCAGTTGGGTTCCCTTAAAGTTGGTAACCTGGGGTTGTCCAAGTTACGGTGCCCCATTTGTGGGTGCAGCAGCCCACTTTCCTCCTTTAATCTGGGCACCATTGTCGGTTAGAATGCCTTTCGCATATTTCCCTCTAGAAAAAGTTCTTCGTCAAGCTTGAGAATGGTGATGGTGGCTTCGGTACTCAGCAGAGGGTATGCTTCTACCCATCTGGAAAATACATATATGGCGACCAGCAAGTATCTCTTCTGGCGACGTGATGTGGTGTATGGCCCCACGAGGTCAAAACGACTATAAGCCATGGTGTGGTAGGTCGTCGAGGGTGTGGGGCTACTTACGTTATTCCACGTGCTTTAGTGGAGGCACATACATGGTAGGCATTGAGAGAAAGTACTTCATGTCGCAGCATATGCCAATCCAGGTGAATATCAGGGGATTTGCCTTAGTGTTTCGGCTGTACAAGGGTGGCATGCTTGAGGGTGGTCATTGTAGTAGGCACACAGACTGCTCTGTATCTAGGCTGGTACCCAAATCCTCCATCCGGGTCTGTCTACATCATCTCGTACCCATATTTAGCCTCTGTCATCTCTGTAGGTTTGGGGATTGGCCTGTATCTTCTTGGCTATGTCGGTATCTCGATGCTGCTCGGCGACGAATTTCTGGCATTCAAGAGTGGCGGAGAGCACTCGCACCACATTTTCGTTCCTGTCAGCCTGCTTAGGGTTTCCAGGTGGAACGGTTTTGTCCCAATCTCCCAGAATTAAATCTTCTGATTTTCGACTTGTAGGTGCCCTGGACAGTGTGTCGGGCAACTCATTGTTCTTCCCAGGGTAGTGTTCAATGGTGAAGGTGAATTCTTGCAGCAGGAGTGCCAACCTTCCTAACTTGAACTTTGCTGCACTTGCCTTCTGTAGCCAAGTAAGGGTTTGGTTTTCAGTGCGAAAGACAAAAGGAGCATCTTCAAAGTAATAGAGGAATTTCTTGATAGCTCAAATTATTGCAAGGCATTCTTTCTCGTTTCTGTGGTATCTGGTTTCTGGCCCTGCTAGTTGCGATCTGGCGTTGGTAATTACATCCTTTTCTCCTTTTGGCCTTTGCTATTACAGTACCGCACCTAAGACATGTTTGCTTGCATCGGTTTTGAGAATTAGCGGTCTGGCAGAATCTGTTCAGTGTAGCACGGCAGGTGCTTGAAAGGCAGCCTTGATGTGTGGAAAAGCTTGAGCAGATTCTAGCGTCCAGCTCCAGCTCCAGGCCGTTGCTACTTGGAGCAGGTTGTTAAAAGCTTTCATAAGTTATGTTGTGGTTGGGACCTTGTCTTGCAACCAATTTCATTGCCCCAAGAAATGTCTCAGCTGCTCGCGATTCTGTGGTGTCGGAGTCTTTTGCATGGCTCTTGGATGGCTCGGATCTTCTCATTCTGGGGAAAGTTTCCTGTAGGTGTTACCCAGTGGCCTAGGAAATCCACTTCAGTAGCTTCAAAATGGCATTTGTCGAGTCTGCAAATAAGCTTGTGGATTTCGAATTGTTCTAAAACCAGCTGTAGGTGGCATAGGTACACTTCCCATGTGTTGGAGAAAGTAATCATGTCATCCAGGTCGGTGTGGCAAAAGTTTCCGATGTACCCTGTGAACACTATGGTGGACATCACATGTTGAAAGGAAGCTGAGGCGTTTTTCATCCCAAATGGCATTACTGTAAATTCCCACTTCTCTCCGTTGGTGACAGTGAATGGTGTGTACTGCCTGGAGTCTGGTTTAACTGGAGTTTGCCAGTAGTCTCTGCGCAAGTCTAGCTCGCTAAAGATTTTGTCCTAGCTCAAAGCCTTCAAGATCACTGAAAGATATTTTTGCGAGGTGATATTTTTATTTTAAAGCACTCTTGTTGTATATAATACTTTATAGTATTTAAGTATTGTTAACATCAGTCACATGCAAACAGTTAATTGAGTGTGGATGCCACAAATGATAAATTTACTAGAACCTGTTCCAATAACTCTTTTTTGGTGGGAGAACACTTTCAGTCGAATTGATTTTCTTACAGAGTGTTACGAGAGTGAATACAAACTGTAGATGAAACTGTAGTGTAAAATACACTTTTATACACTGTACCTAAAAGTGATGCGCAAGACGAAGAACACTGCACTGAAGTAGGTGCACACTGAAGAACTTTCCGTAAGGATGATGCTTGAGGAAGATATGGTAATGCTCGCTACACCTGTTAGTCGTCTCCGGAGACATTGCTGGTTGATTTCATCACTAAGATGTCGGATGAAGTTTCTGGTGGCTATCCATAACCATCTGGCGGGGATCTGCTGTAGTAAAGAGGTAGTTTTTGCAGTCGAGCAGCATTTCGAAGCAGTCTGGTGGTAGGGCACCACTAGTCATATCCCTTTCAGCAACTGTTATGATTCTTTGAGCTAGGAAGTGAAACCACTCACTGCGAAGTACACACAGGAACTACAGCCAATAGATGGACCAACCTACATCTCACTAATTTTAGATACTTGTTTGTTCAAATGCTTAAATAGTACCTAAGGCAAATGTGATAGAGTACTCCACAGAAGGGTGAGTGTTCTAAATTTGTTTATCTCTCTGTATTGTTTTGTGTATCGTTGATGAAAGACAGTGACGATAATTGATATATTTTATTGTCGTTATTGTGTATTGTTTCTGATGCTCTGATATTCTGATGATCACTGTTTTGTTTGTTGTCGATTAACCTACGTCGTTTGAGTTACACGCCCGTCTCACAAACAGACTTCAGTAATCTGAAACCGGGTTTCTTTCACATGTATGTTTGTGACAGGTTTAGTATTCGTCTACTTTTTTCTTTCAACTCACACAATATGTAAAAACAATTATGTTTACCAAATTTGTTTTTGATTTAATACTAAAATATATATTTAAGCAAAGAAACCAAATATCTATTGATAAGGAAAGGTGTTGATTATTATTTGTCACTTCTTAAAATATATATTTCTCGGTTACATATTATTATGTGTGCATTTTAAATGTCATAGAATTTCCTATATGTTTAAGACAGATCACAGCTACCTTATTATCAACCATGAACTTTAAATACAGTTAATTCCTAACTGACATTTATTTTTCTTGATTGCTATTGAATTGTGCTATGCAAAAATTTATCGTCACCTGGTTGGCAAAAGGGCGAATGTCAATTATTTTATAATTTTGAGTTATTGTGTTCATAAAATTCTTCATACTTTAAGATATGTTTTGTCAAAAGGACACTTGTGTGTCTATGTTAGGCACTGTGCTGTATACGAAAAACTCTCCCTTACTTGGGGCTAATGTTACAGTTTCATCCAGGCAAAAGGGCCCACGTCCATAAAGATCCTAGGTTTTGAAGCATAAAATTTTTCGACGATTGGTTTGGTAGTCAAAAATGTTTGTACACAGTAATATAGATTTATAAAATTGCTGAGTCTTGGAATGTATGTAATTCTCATTGAGTTTGAAGGTTAAAATGTTTGTGTACGATATTTCACAATTTCTATATCTGCAGAGTTTAGAAGTCTGTATATATGATTGGAAGATTTGAGATCTCCTGATTTTGTAGCTTAAAATATTTGTGTATTTCAGGTTTATTAAACGGCAGAGATATGTAACGTTACTATTTCTTTGGAAGCTCTGAGGATCTTATATTTTGAGCTCAAATTGTGGCAGAAGGCGTACTATATTTCACATGTATAAAATTACATAGTTTTTAAATGTAAATACTTCATGACAAGTTCAAAGATGCTTTGATTTTGCGGTACAAATATTGCCATGTATTGCAGTAAAATAACTGCATTGCTTAGAATTGTAAATATCTCATTTACATTTAGAAATGTCATAATATTCAATGAATTTTCACAATATTCTAATTTAAATGTATAAAAAGATGTTCCATTACACGGAAAAGAAAGCTTTGCACATTCAGTCCTGATAATGTACACAAACAAAAATATAAAATAAAATAAAAAATAAAATGTGGATGCATTTTACATTGACCGGCAAAATGACGAATGTTATAATCAAATCTGGCTTAAAGACTGATGTTACATGTCTCATATTTAAAAATTGACATAAATTAAGACACATGAATAGGGAATTTGCAAAAGGGACCAAGTCCACTTTTTGAGCAAATCCAGGTTATGCGAGATTTCGACTCTCACATTATCCAGGCTGTCAGCAGCAAAAGAAACCAAGTCGTATACAAGGCATAAGTTAAACGGACTAGTCCATGAACGTTCCAATAGCGCATTATTTTGTTTATGACTTACATTATTGTAATCCAGTCGTATACAAGACATACGTTAAACAGACTAGTCCATGAATGTTCCAATAGCGCATTATTTTGTTTATGACTTACATTATTGTAACCAAGTCGTATACAAGACATACGTTAAACAGACTAGTCCATGAATGTTCCAAAAGCGGATTATTTTGTTTATGACTTACATTATTGTAGTTGAATAATAACTTTCAATGTGGCTTAGTAGTTATTTCACTAGTATGTACTACGGTTCCAATAATCTACGCTGAAGACATTATGCTTTCTCTGATAGTTTAATACATAACACTGCTTTATGGGTAAAATGTGCTGAGTGGTGTTGTGTTTGCAAAACATGTTTCTACGTATCATATTACTAGTTTTTTCACTAGAATATACCAACATTGCACAATTATACATTGAAGGCTATGTGCCGTTGTTAAAAAAAAACACTACTTATTATTTTTAATATGTCAATTCCAATAACATTATTATTTTCTAAAAAAAATAAAATATAAATGCGTGTCTATGTCAGTTATGATTTATATTTTTCCACACACACACACTATACTTTCAAGTTACCCATTATTGATGACCTGTTTTACACCCAGATCCACAATAATAAGTTTTCTGTTGTTTCACAGCAATCTATTCACTTGGATTTGGTCCCTATTGCAAATTCCTGATTTATTTATTGTAACTGGATGCAATTGATACGTTCATCACAAACTGGTGTAAATACTCATGTGTGTCATTTTTTTACTGTAACATTTTGTATATTTCTTCAGCAGTTTTTTGCTCCTGCTGTAAATTTACGATATTGTAACATTCGCCCATTTGCCAATTAGGTGACAATATAAAAGTTTATCCTTGCTAATTGTTATGAAAAATAAAGTGTATGTGAAGTTCTAAGTTCAATGCCAGAGTATACAATTTAATCATTACTCATTGCATTTAGTGTTTTGTATTGTTACACAAAGACAAAGTATTTTTGAAACTTGATGCATATTTGTAGAGATTTTTATCTGGCAGATTTTGTTAGAGGACAATTTATTTTATTTGCAACATAGCAATCCAAAAGAAGCATTTTAGGTGGACCATGATATGTGATATAGTATCAAGTACTATTTTAACTCTGTAATGACTGTCAGATGATTCTGAACAATTTTTGAAAATTTATTGACTTCTGAATATATATTTGGTGTCCCTCGTTCCATGCCATAAATCCCTGAGCCAATACAAACATATTACTCTACATGGTGGTTGTTCTTAATACTTTTTTTAGTTTGTGTTTGTATCATGTCCTCTAGTTTGGTCTCACATCTTCCCGCTACATTTGTTCTGTATTTCCCCCTGACTGCTGTACTAATACATCTGTTTACGAAATATGTGCTAGAGAGATGTTACAATATCTTGTATTCTTTACAAGAACAACCTTTGTAGTTTTACAAGGAATTTCTTCGGCAACTGTGTTTTCAAATATTTTCCTTGAAAAAATACAAATAATTCCTTACATTATAAGCGAAAATTTCGACAATTACGTGTGCAGTATACAAGCTCAGCGCTAAAGAAAGAAATCTGACGCTGATATTCCAATTTTAAAATTACTTCATCAAAATAAATAGAAAAATGTTCTGGAACATTAACACGATACATTTTAATTTTTTGTGGTATTGATATTTATACTATAATACTAATATGATATAAGTGAAAGTGTTTTTTTATTATGCTTTCACACTGAAACGAAACAACGGATCATCATTTGCTTAGAGATAATTTTTGGGTCGGAGAGTGAAATAAACTAATTTTACCCTCAAAAAATGAACTGTTTTGGGGAAGGGGCGAAAATGGGATAAAGAGCCGAACGGGGTAACCAAAAATTGTAAGTTAAAATAAACTTTGTGGACTTGTGCGTGTGTTTCTCGAAGGTTCCTTGTAGCTACCGACGTTGAGCCAACGTTGAAAATTGGTTGGAAACGTTGACATTACGTTGTGTTGGAAAACACACGTAATTACAATGTTGGAGCAACGTAGTTCGCCAGCAAATATGTTCAAAATGTATTTTTATTGCAATGAATTTGTAACATTCTGAAAATGGTTGTATTAAAGTAGAAAATGTCTGAACATATTCGAAGACCAAAATATTGTTATTTAAATTTTTTGGGTTGAATGTTGGCAACAAGTTGGGAAACAAACTGCTAGGGTTTGGTGTGTATAATTACGTTCGGCTAACATTGCAGAACCAAAATTTTACACAAAGAGTTCAAAATCACGTTTAAAAATAAAAAACACTCATTCAACGTTATGACATAATAAGGTTAATTAGTTTAAAAATAATTAATATTATCTAATTTTGGTTGTGTTGGCTATACGTTGGAACAATGTTGAAAATCCAATAGTTTGATTTTGGTTGTTTTCAGAATGTTGGCCCAACGTTGCATAGCCCACATTAAGCCAACCACAGAAAATCGTTTGTATGTAGGTTGGCTGAGAGTTGGTAGCAAGTCAGTTATCATGCGGTTGGTGTTAGGACTATAATTGAGGCACTGCGTTCAATTGCAACTCAAGTCTGAAAACATAGTTCTGAGTAAAACAGCCCTAAAGATTTGAAACAGTGTAGAATGAAAAACAAAACATTACAGTAGTCAAAATTTTTGAAGATATTGTAGGTTTTCTACTGAATCTCTCTTCAGTAGAATAAAAATAATATAGTGTAGTGATGATTTAATATTAATAAATTAATGACAGGTTACTTAACTTGATAATGCATAGAACACAAATTACTTTACTTTTTATGTGTTTTATATTGCTAACATTGCATTTCAAAATGAGAAAATCGGTTAGTGGTCAAAAAATATTTTAGCTGGCGTATTTTTCTCATAACGGCGTGTCAAAGTTAAAATTTTCATGCTCTCGTGTGAGTAATGTTACCGCAATGCACTTCTCACTCCTGTCCGTCTAGCTGGGGGTGGGGAGAGGTCATTAACCAGGCCAGCCTGCTCTTAGCAAACAACGCCCCCAACCTACCACACTTGCCGCTGAAAATTACGTAGTCATCAGCCGTCGTGGCAAGTGCTTTTCTCCGCTCGTATGTCTCCATGTTAGTAATTTTTAATTTCCACAGCGAAAATGTACACAACACACAAGTAGCACAATGACAATAGAGGTATTACGGCAGCGGCTAGACAGACTTAACAATAGTGAAGCATTAGTGGTTCACCGGGAGAACAACTTAGCGCACAGTGTTATGTTCTTCATTCTCCTACCGTCTGTAAACTCTAGAGGAAACTAATATTTTTTCGATATGTAGAGAGAACATAAAGGGTTGTAAATGTGCGTTATCCTAAATAACGACTTAAGTCGGGTTAAACTGCTATTGTATCCAGCGCCTCAATTTTACATTAAACCAACATCGCTCAAACAACACATATGTTTATCAAAAATTCCAAATACTCCATAAAAAAACACAAATGCTCCTTGTATTAAAAAATTGATACTGATGGTATATATACGAATTCTGCATTCTTTAAACCACATATGTTGGTTATATGTTGGCAAACTGTTGAAAATAAAACGGTTGGGTGAAAGTTGTTTTCAGTAAATTTAGTCCAACGTTGTATAACCCAGATTATGCCAACTACCGAAAGTCTTTTGTTTGGAAGTTGGCTGACGTTGGCAAAAAGGTAGTAAACAGACTCCCACAGTGACACCAATTGTGTTTCTTTCTAGAAACAACTCCATTAGATTAGAAAATGCAAGACAATTTTAAAGACAGTATTTTTGTAAATATTAATTTAAGGTTAACTGTTAGGTACAGGTAGATAAACACACCGTTGGCTGTATGTATGCACCTTTACATTGGGTTAACGCATATCATTAGTACAAGATACATTTTTCTTTGTAATTTAAAGTTCAACTGTTCTAAAATTTTCGTAAAATACGTATCTATTTATGTTTAATATATCCTTAGTCATCATGTTACAGTGTTGAGCAATAGATACGTCGTAGTACTTCTAGTAAAAAGATCTCCAACATAAATCTTTGACTGTAGTTCGAACCTACTTCAATTCTTGTCGAAATAATTTATTGATGTTAGTAAATTGTGTAGGCCCTAACCCACAAGAACTCTGCAAATGAAATTATTATGAATATCATGCTTGATTTAACTTTTGTACGGTCAAATCTGTGTGTATTCTGTAGAGAAACGTTGGCTTAAAATCGGTAAATGGTTAGCATAAGTATATTACACACACAATTCCAACAATCCAACGACGTTTGCCCAATGTAGAAAATTAGTAAGAAACCAAACAAAAATCAATATTGGACCAACGTTGTTTGACGCGACATTTCAATGTTGAGCCAACGGTTCATGCCTACATTGGCCCAACGTAGCATGTAAACGTTGGACCAACGTTGATCTAACCATAAGTTGCTACTGGGTTTCCTGCCAAATATAACCAGTTTTTAGAGTGTATGTGTGACAAAATGTGGCAGCGGGGCTGAACTAGATACCTAACAAAATTTAAAAATAAAAAAATAACTTTACGTGAGCCCGGGGGGAAGCAAAACGGGGTACAGGTGATGAATCGGATACGTTCTGCCCGCGAAGATTTCTCCGAAATTATTTATTTTTGGGAGGAGGAATGTCAAAATGAGGTGGAGGTTCTGAACGGGGTACCTAAATAAATAAAATAAATAAGAAAACGTGTACAAGTTTAAGGGAAAAAATTTACCGAAACGAAGTTTTTTGTATTTTTTAAATGGTCATTAAGGAGAGTTAACAAAATGTTTGCACCATTATCAACTCTTCTATTTTTTTCCCTCTTTCAGTTATATCATGCTATTAAATTGAAAACTCAGAGAACGAAGTCGCAGGCATGAGCTGTTTGTTAATTGCATACAAATATTTATTTGACGTTGTTTCTGTTGTTTACTGTTCTTACTTCACAGAGGAACGGTGCCCATGTAGCAAAATATTAATGGCGCGCCAGTGGTATAGAGCCGGTTTGCCCAGCTGGCTGTAAGTTGGGCAACAGACGTAATGCACCCGACGACATTAGCGAATATGAAGTGGCAACACAAACTGTGTATGGTACGTCCGTAGCTGGTCTACATCTACTGGACAAAATAATTGGCCAACACAAGAGTACACATAACTGCGCCAGCAAATGTCCTGCAATGACCCACTTCAGATCCATCAGATGGCTTACACATGGCTTCACGTGTCTGCGCCTTCAGTGGTTCACCAATGAACCACTTCACGGCTATACCAGCTAGCCTGCAGATGGCATACCATAGATATAATCTTAAAACATTTTAAAATATAAATGCATTTATAATTGTAGCCCTATTATGTTTTTCCTCTTTGTTACTGTTTATTTATCTCCATACCATCTAATTACCAATTTGAAAATTTTTTGTTAGTGCCATGAATCTAACTTAACGTTCCTTAGGTACAGGCAGGCATGTTAGACTCAAGACCACGATGAACAATCAAGTTTGTGTTGTAAGCTATTTGCTTACAGAAGCCAGCATCCGTAGCGTAGTCTGTTAGGCGCCGATCTACTATGCGGGAGGTCCAGAGTTCGAATCCCAGCTTGGGAATATATATTGTGTGGTTTGTTCATCTCATTCCACCCTCATCGGTTCTTTAGACAGCGTTGTTAAAGAGCCCTCCCCCCTCATTTGTAGTAGAATTTTTTTGGTACTTCGAATTTCCACATAGCATTTAATTAAAAATATTAAAATGTTACTTTGTATTGATACATAACATCGTAATAGTTGTATTTTTCTAGTATTATATAAAACGTTTTAACTTTGTAATGTGCTAATGCAAACTTATACTGAAATAAAAACTAAAGAAGTGAAGACCAAGTTTAACAAACATTCACACGAAGTCTATTGAACATTATTGTTAATTAAAAATTAAAAACTATTCAAGCTTGAACCAAGCTTGCAGCAATATTTACAAGCATGTTTGCATGTAACTCGAATTTAAGAGGAATACGAACTTGTTTCAGGCTTTCAGCAATGAAATCAGTGAAACTACAGACAGCCGACTGTGTTTTGGTTCATTGGAGTGCTAGTGAAAAATTGTGCGTGGGCAGTAAATATATATTCTTACTTACATACGAGAAAAAAACGGACTGACCATAACCTATAATCAGTGCTGATTTGTAGCACATAACTCTTCGTCGATGTGCCAGCACACTGCCATATTTCCACAGCCACCTAAGTTTCACAAGTGTATAACACAGGACATACCGGATATTTCATTACCGTAAATAACCCATTGCTGTGCCAGCTCAGTAGAGCCATTATTTATCATAGCCAGCAGCTTCCTAGCAGCGCCAGCAGTAAACCAGCTAACATAATCTACAACAATTGCTGGTGTGCAGCACGTCGGCTATTACCAATGCGCCAGCTCAGCCCATGTAAGTTCCATCAATGTGTCACAAATGGATCACCCATAGTCTGCGATCACTGTAAAACTTTGGTACGAAGTATGTGGGCCACCACCGACGTGTCAGCACACAGCCACAGATCCACAGTTATCTAAGTTCCACAAATTTGTCACAAATGGTATTCCGAATATTATTAATTTCCGTAAATGAGCCATAGCTAGGCCAGCTAAGTTAGAGGCATTATTTATCATAGCCAGCAACTACCCAGTAGTGTCAGCAGTATACCAGCCTACGGACGATTGTGCATTGCTCTATGGAGTTATATTAACTGAAACGCCGTTATTTTTTAAGATCCACGAGAGCGAGGACGCAGGTAAAAGCTAGTACGAAATAAAGAAGTGATAAACCACCGTCAACGAACAAAATATAACATTTACCACCATCTAATTCATTAAATATTCTCTTTCGTCACGTTATGTGGCCATTAAACGTGGTCACCGTGCACAGTACTTCGTACTAAACAAAACAGATTCTCTTGATGAAAGTATGGTAGAAACCTATTGTTTATTTTACAAATTCACACAAAAGTATTACCGGCGGCGTGACAACGTTAGGTGTATTGGTCGCACACACTGTCTGTCTTGTTGCACTTGTGGTTTAGTTGTGTTTACAACCACGTATAAGAACTAACGACTACATTCTAGACATTGTCACGTCGCCACTGACATTTTATGTGAATTGGTTAAGGAACTGTAGGTGCTGGCAACTTGCTTCAAGAGAAAGACTTTTTTTTCTGTTCAGTACGGTGTACTACATGAGATGGCCATATTACACGACCGCTAAAAAATTATAATATACTCAATAAGGGGGAGGGTCACCTTAATTTTTGTACATTGGTGGATGGTTATATCGATATCCTTACATATGGTTTTTTCGATCTCTATATAGCAAAACAACGTTCAAAATATCGTAATTTTATTAAATGCGGATTTTCTTATGTCGTGAAAATACGAATTTAAAGTTGCAATTCATAATTACAACATGTTCCACGAAATATTTGTGGAGAATTTTTTAACTGACTGTATATTTTACAAACAAATTTTTTTTAAAACTATGTGACTTTATATACCTTGCGTGGGTTATCGAATAAACATATGATGTCAAACAAATAAGAAATATATAAATAGGACGGTGGAAAACTCTACATATTTGTTTACCTAAATTCAATACATGTTTTACCATAATTATAAATTTTGATTGAAGCGAAATGAGATGTATGTTTAATACAGTCTGTTCTAATATAATGTAATGACTTTTAGGTAAGATGTCAAGAGCACACAATGTGAAAAAATGAATATCATTAAATCGAGAGTTTATGAAAATAATTGCTCAAGTTTATATAAATATTTATAGGATATTAATATCGAAACCAATGCCGTGAAACGAGATGAATAGAAATACTGGGGTGAAAAGGAGCAAAGTTATAAATAAATACCTAGCTACACAATTGTTTATCATATTACAATAAACCACTGCTTGTATACTATTTTAAATAGCCCTTCTAAGAACATAGTTTGTTTTAAAAAAGACTATATATATATATATATATATAATGAAAACGTTGCTCTAAAATCGGATTCCTATTCACCACAGTGTTTATATTCACTCTGTTTTACGGTACGGTGTATGCCTGAGCGGTGCGAGAGCAGATGTGATCAACTGACACTGAACTTCTGTAGTCACAATATCTTCCTTGCTTTCTTTTCGTTTTTTGTGTATTTTCTCGTGTTAAGTTATTTTGAGTCATTATGTGTTCTTAACCACTTACGAAATTTTTCTATCAAAAGATTTGGATTGTCATAAGCACCCATCTCAAAATCGTTCGATGAAGATCGCATATCGATAACAAATCTGAAAAATAATTGAGTTAAACCATAAGCAAAACAATCATTCACTTGTATAATAACACACAGTTAAAGGCAAGCCAGTTAAACTTAATATAAATAAAATGTTATACGTTTAATTAAAAGACAGAAACTTAAATTGATGAGATGTTAAACTAATACTGAAAGAAAAAACTAAATAATTTTAATTCTAAAAATTGCAAACACGAAAATATTTACTAAACAATTCATCTCATACATGAGATAAATCACTGAAATCTCGGGTTTCTGTTGGTTTGTAACTGTACAATTATATCTAGTTTATGAAAATCAGGCTGCATAGTTTTTTCAAATAAATACTAAACCGACTTCAAATATAAGAGTAAACATAACTATAAATAACTGGAACACCACAGTAAGCAAGTTTATTCCATATGCTGAAAAAGTATAGCACATATTTAGATGGCGTGAAGTTCAGAAGTCAATTGTAAAAATAACAGATTGAAGATAAAAGCGAAATGTAAAATAAATGTGTAAAAAATGATTGGTCTTCACTTTTTAATAAGAGCAACCTGCGAATGTTCTACACAGATTAGCTACATAACGTAACATGCAAAATTATTTTCTTACCCAGAAATGAGCCATAGTGTTTATCTCGATTATTCTTCTTATCTCCTGTTGACTGTGGAGCAACAATTGGTGGCAAGGCATTATACCCGCATTGTTTACTACAATGGTAACGTTCCCTACTTCTTTCATTACTCTCTTGGCTACATCAATCACTTGCTCCCGACTAGAAACATCACATCTGTAAGTATAAACCAAACATTAGGCAAATAAAATGCTTATTTTATATTTAAGTTGCAGTCGTCCTAAAATTTAGACAGTTACGCGGAGAGAATGGCTTGTTCCAGTCAAACATGTATACGTCTGTATATGGCGAAACAATTATGTATTTGATCCAACTAAATAATTGTTGCTTTAGTAATATACTAAAAGCGTAAAATATTGGTTTTGTTGATCTAACAAAATATACATTTAACCTGACCAAACACTCTTGTTGCGCGAACTAAACCTGCGTGGCAAGCAAATGTTTGGTTGATTCAAATTGCACATGCTTGTTTCGTCGTATACAAAAAGTACACGGTTGAATGTACCGAACCTTTTTCTATGTGTACCATTAACCTATAGTGTTTTATACTTGCGGGGTATCTTTTTACCACCAAATGTATTTTTGTCTTTTTAAATTATCCTCTATAAACTGTGATTTCAGATAAGAGTACTCATAGTTCCAAAAATGGTGATGATGATGATGATGATGATAGGTGTTCTGCCGAAAGGTAGTTTTAGAACCACGGAGGGCGCCGGGTGACCAGAAATAAGTATCTTGCATGTTATGATTAAATTAAACACGCAAAGTAGAATTGATGAAGAACAAATTACAATAAATCAAACTGGTTATTTTGTTATATTACTCATTTGGTACAAAAATGCATGGAAAATGTACAGTCTAAAAATCATAAAAAATAATCAAATTGTCGAATAATTTCAATGTGATCTCTACAACCTTAATGGCCAAGATTTCAACATCGTGTAGCAAGAGTTAGAGCCAATAAATTTAATACTTCTTGTTAAAATTCTGTTTTTTTTAAGAATTGAACTGCAAAGTGTATGTTAACGTATTTTACAAGTACATGTTATCGCTTGAGTTCACGTTAAACTGATTGTTAAACTAATAGGTTCCCAGGACAGTTGTTAGCTGGCTAACAGAAGGATACCATTGAAAACAGTTGTTTATTTTTTATTTTAGTTAGGGAGTTCGGTAGAGCATCTACAGAAGATTCCAAATTCTACAACAATTGTTAGGTTACTATTAAAAATTTGGTTTGAAATCGACCATTCAAACATTTCCATGATTTGCCGCTAAGACGATAAGAATAATTTCCAGGAGGGGGCCAGGCTAAAAATAACGTACCATGAAGATGAATTTTTAAAAATGTTTCGCTTGAAGGAAGATACCAAGTTTGAAGTCTTCATTCCCGTGAAGAGCAGCTGGAGTTTCTTACGAATCAGTAGGTAGAGATATCTTTAACATAGTGGTACTTTCTCGTATAAATATTCGAGGATTTATAAAGTTGTAGGACATTCATTGCATATAAGTCGCTTGTCAATGTGATATGTTAATTGTCCTTCCGTAATTAAGAGCACAGTATTTTCAAGTGCTACGTTACAGCTATTAATTAGTTTCTAAGGAATTTTATCAGGGTGATTATTTTAATTGTTTCACAAAGTTATTTCTGGTGACCTTGTTTTTGCAAACTACACCGAGTCAGAGTAGGCTATATAATATTGTCCAAAATTGTAAACAATACATACAGAAGGATCGATCCTAATTCGAATCTCGTTCACATCTTAATCGTACATAGATTTTATGGTCAACAAGTATAGACCCATTTAAATAACAAGTTACTTTTTTATTCCAATCCGAATCTTATGGGGATTATAGGCTTGCATATAGAAGGTCTATGATAACATTTATAAAATTACAACTATGCTTCTTTGGTATAATATTCGGAACAGGTAATATGCAACTTTCTACGTTCTGACTACATTACACACACGTGGCAACTTAGGCCAGTCCCCATGTCAGTATCGTATTACTTATTTCTAATGGACCGTGGTAGGCTGACATAATTTAACACACTGTGATTTTGGAATGTATAATGTATCATATTATTTAAGTATAAGGCACGATATATCCATTAATCGTTTTAGAAAATACAGACCATTATTAACGTAGTTTCTAAGTGGGTGGAATAAAACTATTTTCTATAACTATAAACTTAGAGACCAATGGCAACTTACACCGTGTTTCAGTATTATGTGTTTCAGAAAAATTAAGTCTGTCCTACACTGTGGTTTTGGTGTTTGCATTTTTTCTGTGTCATTTCATGTGTATTTTCGTAATATTAATAATTATTATAGTAAAAAGTAGTTTCTTAACATTAATAATTATAATATTAATAAAATGATTTCACTTGCATTAAAGCAACCGCCCTGGTATGGAACAGGGTTAACACAACGATTATTACGATACCATGCCAAAAATTTTGAACACGAGGCAATTATGACTGAGCCAATTATCAAACGAGAAAATACTTCAACAGCAGGCCTTCTATAATAACTGCCTATGACTTGCAAATTAGGTAAACTATTCACTTACTTCCCACCCTTCGCAAATACACTTTTGTAATTTGTAGGGCACGGTAGCCAAACCTGACCACTGACTTAGTATTTTTTTTCCTGAATTTTTAAGTAGCAGGGAAATATTTTATGAAATAGTAAAACACTTAATATTAATGTTAAGAATGACTGTCTAATAACTCAGGTCTTCATCATAATTAGGTTAAAATTCATAATTTGGTAATAATGGATTACTAAACTCCCCTAAAATATACTACTGATTTTCAGTGCAACAAAAAAAAATAAGTAACAGCATAAAAAAGCGCAGATATAATGTTTGTAGTGCCGAAAATGTTTTTCTAAGGTTAAATAACGACCGTAAACGATGTAATTAAGAATCACAGTGTTTTTTTTTAAGTATTTAATTTATTTAGTTTTTTCGTTAAAAGTTAAAAATTCTATTATGTGTAAGTTTTAGACCTTTTAACGCATGTACATTATTCAAACGAGCGTTTTAAATGCTGAACACACTTAAAGTGACATAGTGCCCGAAATTCTATTCCCTTAATTATATAAAAATTAATAAAATATATATTTTCTCTTTGTACTTGTAAAAATGTGGTAATAAAACGTAGCAAAACAAAGCAAAAAAGTCGAGACGGTGCATTACGCAGGTAAATACCTACGGTACTTGGTTCTATATATCAAAAGTACCATTTAAAAAATGTTTTTCCTCTACAAATATTGTGAAAAATGCGTTGATTGCTCTTAGTTTAAAACCGAGAAGATGTAAGGAAGTATAACTGTAATGGCACACAGGCCAGTGTAAAAAGGTTAGTCCGTAATCTAAGGCCTACATTAATATTATTTGAGCCGTTGTTATTATACAATAGTTATGTCACCCGTAATTAAACGTAACTGTATCACATATACAGCCTGTCTAAACGCACGAGACTTACATTTTCAGCTAGTAAAGTATTAATAAGTAGGTATTTTTACTCGATGACTGATACAAGCATATAGATTGCCGTCAATAGTATACACTTATGGTACAGGTGTAAGTAGAAGGAAAATGGCGATCCGGACGCAGGGGCTGGGGGCTGTGGTTGGTAGTCGACATTTGACCCCATGACCTTTGACTCCTGTAACCCGACACCCCGACGCCATCTTATTTCCGGCTGCCATCTTGTTTCCGGCCGTCACCTTGTATGACATTACTTTCGGAAATTCCCAAACATTCCGAAACAAATTTTAAAAATTCTGCCATCTTGTTTTCGGTTGGAAACTTGGAGGTTTTTTTCCAAGTCTTCTTAAATATTTTTGATTTCGCATTCCATCCCATCCCCACACGCATTTAAAAATTAAATTTAATAAAAATCGAACTACATAAAATCTATTTTAAAAAACATTTTATGTAAAAATAATTTTGTAAAAAAATACATCGGTTATGCTTGGCCATTCTCGGCAATCTTCGGCCATGTTCGGTTACCTTCGGCTCGACCTTGTAGACATTGCTATTGCCGCCACCTTGCTGTTCCCCAGTTGTCTGCTATAGGCGCTGCTGTCGTCACCATATTCGAGCTATCGATTATTTAATTATAGTGTTGTACTATACATAAGGTTCACAAGCTATGCAGTATACATGTATGCATAACCCCTATATTTTAATAACTAAACATGTAAAATCATTTAATTTTTGCGCCCCATATATGATCGATTATCAATCAATTCAAACAATAAATAATTTTTAATAAATTTGTAGTATTATGCAATTCAATCAATCAATTATAACATGATCCTATATCATCGAATCTATACCTGTTCGATTTCCGATAAATTCCGTAATTAATTTTGATACTTAATTGCACAACTCCCAGACATGATGGACAGCATCTGGCCTCTTCAACATCCAGCATGGAACTGACTATAGTTTCGTGTAACCATGCAGTTTTCTACAATACCTTCCCCTCTGCCCTCTGTCCACCCCACCATCCTTTCCCCTCTATACCTCCATCATTGTTAGATGTGTCACAACCTGTCCCAGCTCACTTCCCCCTCCTTTCCTCTTTTCTCAACCATTACTGCCACACATGTTTCAAGCGGTCACAGCTTCTCTTACAACATCACATGACCTTGAACTGTCATTGTGCTTCTCCCTCTCTGCCACCATCATTGTCAGTCATGTCACAACCTGTTCCAACTTCTCTTTCTGCATATACCGGAATATAAGTAGCTTCTTGAGCTTAATCTTTATCATGTTGCTGCCCATCATCGTCCCCTACTGTAGTTCTCCACATGTTTTAGATAGATTTTAATCTCTAAGACTGCTCAGATGTTAGCATGCTGTCCCACTGATGGCTTACATTACTTTTAAAACCAGTGTATAACTTTTAAGTAATATTTTAATAATTTGTAATTACACATTTACATGATCTAGACTTCTGAAAATGTATATAAATTTTTCCCTGTACCTGTTTTGTGATTCTATTTCACATGTTTTTTATTAATTTCTTAACGTTTTTACAGTTACTAGGCATGGTAATGCAACTTGAACAGTTTCTAAATGTAGTCTTGGTGGAGTCTCGTGATTTCTGCAGTAGTATTTTAGTAGCTGCTAGTAGTGTACCACACCTCTCTTCATTGTAGTCCACTAGCCATGTAGGTGTTGAATTAGTTACTAGACTTTGTCAGATAATGTCGTTTCAGCTTATTGTATGGACTTATTCGGTGTACCCAGGATGTAAGTCACAGTCGGGAGACAAAAATTTTCACCACATGAATAATGTTCTATACATCTGTTGGGGAAATAGTAAGGTATAGCACCAAATTTAATATAAATAGTATAATGAACACAACTTAACATTTAGTCAGCGTAACCATATCGTATAGTGTTTATTACATCTTAGCACACACATAATTTGTCGTATAGCCAAATAAGCATCAGTTTGTTGCTACACTTGGAATATAGCTGCCTTTTCCATATTCTAATGCTATACACAGTTATTCGCATAAGATTCTCTCTGTTCAGAGCTCTGATGTAGTCCTGGGAGGTAATTTTCTTTTTTGATCACACATTTCTGGTTTCCTTTAGCCTTTTTGTATACATTCTCACAGCACCTGTAGGTATACATCTTCGCTCGCAGTCCTACAAACTCAGCCATAGATACACTGTTACATTCGTCTTTGAATTCGCCTATATTCATTTTTGTTTTTAGGCGATTAGTATGGATATTTGACAGGATAGACTGAAGTATCGAATTCATCCAGTATAATTAAAATCGAAGTCGTTCTCATACTAGATTTCATTAAGAGTACACGACTATAAAATGTACGCACACAAGAGCGCAATGTAGTTGTCTGACTTTGTCAAAGTCAAGGAAAAGCTACATAGTGTGATTTCACATGAAACTGCCTACGTGATTTTATGAATCTTTTTTTCATGCGCACACCTGCATGATTTCGGGTAAGATCCACCCACATTCATACTGCTGCGCTGTGCGAGAAATCAGTGTGGGAAGTGCAGAGTAAGCACTCTCGCATGTCGTCGTCGCATGATGCAACCTGACTCGCGTACATGCTTACACACATGTTTCTGCTTGCACAACTGTGCGGTGTACGGTAACATCAAGCCTCGCTGCTGGAGTGAGTCAGGGAAGTACACAGCCGTCCATTTCGCCAAGGCACAGGCTATGTATGTATCTTATGTATGCAAAGAAAAACACAGTTCTGACAAGAACATTCTCAAAGCCCATTATATGTACTGCCACATCCTACCTAGCTGTGGCACAGTGCCAGGCGTTTCCAGCCTTCCTATTACATTATAAGCCTTGAGAAAAATTATATCACCACTACTATAACTCAGAAAGAAAAAAGGTTGGAAATTAATCTAATGGTCCAGGGTTCGCATCTCTGCCAGGGTAAGATTGGTTTTTATCGGAACTATAATTTTTTGCTGAATTCAAACCATGCACATGAAATAGCTAGACTTCCACCAGTACGAAATTACTGTCTCATATTTTCCCACTGTACAACTATCAAAATAAATGTTTTTTTTTTGTGTTAAAATAAGATGGTACGAGAGTTGCGCGCTGACTTGTAATATGGATATCGTTGGTTCGTCCACACCGATATTTTGTTCACCATATTTATTCCGAAATCACTCAAGAACATTGCTTTACATGACTTCAGACTATGTGTAATTCCTTTCTGGCTTTCCTGTTTGCATGAATAATTTGTTCCATCCCAGATGACATCGAGTTCGACGAAGTGTAAAAAACAAATTACATATCTACTGTATAACCTATCAACATATAATAATTTTATCTTATATAAATCGACTAAACACAATTTGACGCATAGACACAAACATAACCACTGACATAGGTCCACACAGAACTATGTACATATGTTCCGAGCACATCACCGAAAGCACAACACATAGACATCACATGTCTCAGTGAGCGCCACCACACGCATTTCCCTTTCTGAATAACACTTGTACTTTAATCAAAGATATATTTAACAAGTAAACTACTTGCTATAGTATTATAGCTACACATAAAATCGTAACCGGGTTTCTGTATTATTCCATGCTTTTAAATTCATATTGCAGATATGTATACGCGATGCGGAAACAGTTAACAAGCATATATATAGAATGTTATCCTTTAGTTAGTACTCATCATTGATGATCCCGTCCATTATAGACATTCACTTTTCGCCTACAAAAGACATCATATACGATGCGCAACATGAATTTAAAATACATTATACTGTATTATACTAACAAGCGGGAATAAAATTTTTACGTGTAAATCTTCAGGTATTTTCTCTATTCACTTGCATACTTAGTGTGTAAATAAGAAATTAATTTATATGTCATACCTTTAAGAGTTTCATCCATATCTATTCCAAATTTAATACATATTAATTTCCTTTCAAGTTCATAACTCTGACTGACTTGAACCAAACCATTCTAAATCATATCCGTTTTTCCAGTGCTAATATCATTAATGTTGAGCATTCACCGAAATCTCTCACTCACCCTACCCATTCTTAAATATTTCCATACGTAAAGAAAACATATAAACCTCCTTACATTAATTAACGCGATATCTAACGTGTATATAAAACTAGCATTTCTACATTACTCGTCGTGTAACTATAAACGCCCCCTCCTTTCTACCCTACACACACTTATTATAGTCGGACATATATCCTAGCTATTAAGTAAGTAATCACATTAGTCCGCGAAGAAACAAACAGTTGCTAACGGCAAAATATACCACACGCAAGGCTACACATTGATTCGCAATGGCGGACATCATTCTTGATGTAACACAGTGAGCTGAATTCGACTACCAGATAAAAAAAATATATAATTTCATCGCTACCTTCCGTATTTGCCAGGTCCGTTTGTACCTCGGAGCATTGTTTTACAAAACTAATCTTTGTCAAGTATATTCTGTTAGAGTCAGTTTATAAGAGTCTGTTTGTAAGAGTCACCTTGTAAGAGTTACAGCCAAGTTACCTCAGATATTTCCATCTCCCCATATATATACCATTCTCACTCTTTACATATATCATTTCAGTCCAACTTTTAGCTCACTAATCAAGATAAATTAAAAACTTACATGTACTTACTGATACAATGTTTAACCTGAACATATGACGAGTCTTTCAGTAACAACAATCAACTATAAATGAGTCTCTATATCTAATGTGAAATGTAGACGTGAGTAGTTTTACCTGCTTAATTTGCAAAAACCGAACTCTGATTAGATTATGACTGGTTGAATTTTCGAGCATATAAAGTGATATGGGTGCTCGGGGCTGAACTAATAACAATAAATGTTTCCTTGCACCATACATTGAGCATTTCACTGACTACATGGTAGCATTAAAATGGTACCAAACATCGAAAGGGACTTACGAAAAATTCTTAACTCTCGCAGACGAAATTTTTATGGAGTGTATAGTGATAAATAATAAAAATCAAACCGTCGGCAGCTTTATACAAACAAAACCAAGCTCTCGTAACCGTACAAAGTGAATAGCCTTCTAATGTTCGCAAATCAATTTACGTGATATGATATCAACTTTCCTACAACAGGATACTGCTATACTCGACTGTGCTCCATGATTAATGTTTTGCATATGTGAGCTATAGTAGCTTACAAGACGTAGCTCACTCTGGATTATGTCGTATTTAAACGTAAATTAAGGTAACTCATCCAATAAGGAAAATGAAATCTTGCACTACTGTAGGTTAGTGTGGCATAATATTGACGAAGAAACTATTACTTCTCATCCTGAATAGTGACTAGTGAGAGATTTTTGTCAGCGCTCAACATCAAGGTCTTTTAGCACTGGTGAAGTTTGACATGCTGTGATTATGGAGCATCATTGAAATGAAAGGGCAGGGTAAAATGGGAGATTTCCGAGAATACCCGCCGATCAACTTATTCGTCCGGCACGATGCACGCATGCAAAAAAACGGGGTGGCGAATGGTCTGAACATTCGGCCACCACGGCCCCCTAACGACGACTTATAGAAATAGGTTATGATTACAGCCTATCGCCCGTGCTGTTAACGACATCACCATCATTGCTGTCCAGCTTCTAGCTTGGTACATGAGATTCATCGAAGTAGCTAGCATAGAATGATTGGTGGTATCTAAGCACTGTCTGTGTAAAAAGGATCTCAGTCGATAGACGTACTGGAAAGCATATCGACATCTTCATTTATAGATACTTTTTGTATAAAACTGTAACGTTAAGAAGATGGTAACATATGTTTAAGACTTATCATCAGTATCAGCAGCTACCATTCATCCGGGAGTGTTCTCTGGAAATCAGGTGGTTACTTCATCGAAACAGTGTTGCTACTGCGGGAATACTTTGAGTACAGACTCTAATGCTCGTCGCCATGAACAAAGTCACTGTATGTTTAGTATATCGTACAATATTTACACGTGTGCTAACTGCGATGACGTATTTACTCGCAATGATATCTTGACTAGACACAGCAAAACATGTATAGGACAGGTACTCGCTCATCGGGTTGTGAATGTTAGTACTGCCGCAAGCTGTTCTCTCGAATCTACGATGTACGCATACGTGAATGAAGTAACTGCAACTTCGGTTCTGCCTATAAGTCTTACTCATGTGACAACTGTAGTGCAGAATATGTGAATAAATAAGGATTAACTGTTTGTCAGAAACTGTACTTTGAAAGATGCTACAGGTTTTTTTTAATTCTTGTGTCTATAGAATACATTTATTGAAATACTATTATTTTGTATGATTTCTTCAACACTGAAACATAATCGTAATTTATCAGTCAATAGACTCCTGGTTTGATAATTTATTTTCCCGTACAACATTTAATTACTCTGGACAAAAGTGTTGGCACTAGAGTGTTTTATGTAGAAAGAAAAGTAAGATGGAAGATTATTTTAGTAAGGTTTAGTTGAGCTATGTATAAATACAAACACGCTCGTATAAGACTATGCTGTTTGTGATGAGATTATAATTTAAATACAATTATACCAAGCATGCAGTGTTTGGAGGTAACGTGTGACTCTGTTTTGAATGTTTAAAAGTACGAAAATTATGCTGATAAATATGACTGAAATTGATTTATTAAAATTAATGTGTCACAAAATAACTAAATTTCGGGCATTTATTTTTAAGTTTTTGTTTTTTCTTCTCATCCATACTCGAAATAGGTGGTAAAGTTATTTTGGTTTGTAATCTAAAGAGTATTCAGTTTTCGGGAAGTCACTTCTTTACATTTAGTAGCATGGAAATCTAGAGTGTTCTCTGACAGTCTTTCAGGTTAAGTTTTTTTTTCTGTTCACTGTTCATGGTAGCCTGCAAAGTTGGTTGTTAGTGCAGTGCTTGTAGATTCCTTTGCTGGCAGTTTCTCGACAGTGTGTGCAGGCCGAAGGCCTTGTGTTAGGTTGTAGGCAGGTGGGAGGGTGTGGTGATGGGTGTGTCGGTGTTGCCGGGCAGTCATGCGCTGTGGGTCCTTCTGGCATTTTTTCGGCGTGCGGGGGCCTTCCAGGGGCACTGGACGCCTCTGTCAACACTCCCCGCTCCACTGTCCCACATTAACAACTGTAGTAGGGCAGGCACGCGGGTGAGTTGTGTATTACAGCACATTTCTGTTGTTCCACTTTTGGACAAGTCCCCACACCCGTGACGCCAAACGTCGCTGACGAGTGAATGCGCTGTGTGAGACAGAGAAGGTATATGTTATGACATTCTGGAATGGTCACTGCTGACCATTCTAGGGAGGTAAATCATCGAAGACTCTGGACGGCGCAACCGATTTTTATTAATACCTGCCAGCCATGTTTAGGCGAGCTTTCTTCGAACAACTCTTTTGGCGAGAACTTTTTCTGGGACTTGTTGGTTGTTAGACTTTTTCGATCTTTAGGACGAGCATGGCGATGTCCCGATGGGCGAGGCGATGGCCTAAGTGCTCGGGATGCCAGACGGCAGGTTTCAGTTTAGTTAGTTCTTTTTGTTATTAGTATTAATTTTATTCTACATCGGGTAGTTATTTAATATTTAAATTTTACCATGGGATAAGAAAACTTCGTAGCCCTGAGATGGATGAGACTTCGCTGGACTGGAAAAACCATGGGCTTATATAGGGTAAAGCCCCTTATCGTGCTCAGCCAATGGGAGACGAGCCGTCTCCTGATTGGTCGCGCAGCATGTATTGACTCTGATTGGTTGTGGTGGGTTGAGTGTTTGTTTTTATTTTGTGCTGTAAATTTGTTTCTCTTTTAATTACTAGGATCCACATATTTTCTAATTCAATGCTTTGTTGACTTAAAATATTGCTATTGGTAATAATAAAGGCTGATTCTTTTTATTATTACGGGTCCGGAGCTCAGCTAAAACAGTAACACGCACCCCGCCGCCGTTCCAATGATTTGAAACTAGACTGTCGGGGTGCATTTGATTTTACAAACACCCAGCGAGTTACGGAAGCTTCGGCTTTCGGTCTCGCGACAGCACGGCCTCGGATGGCACATGAGGAAACGGCGGCGGAGTCTCCTCATCAGTCGCACTCGTGTTCCTGAACCCTGTGTGTCTACCTGATGACGGGAACAGATTCCAGTTCCCGAAACGTCGTTCATACTGACTGTTTGGAAAACTACTGTGTTTTATTTCGTCTCATCGTTTGTGTTGTTTTTTTCTATTTGTGTCCGACATCTTTGAGTTTTGTTTAGTCTCATCGTTGTGTCGTTTGTAGTATTTCTGTTTTTGTTTCGTCTCATCGTTGTGTCGTATGTCAACTTTTTATATTTTTGTTTTTTTCTGTTATTTTCTGTTTGTTCCTTGTTTTATCTGACCGGATTCCAGTTTTGGAATTTCATGTTGTGTATGTATCCTGATGACTAAAGCGTACTCTGCTTATTTATGTTTTCTTGTCTTATTTTTTGTTTTCTTTAGACAGTCATTTGTTTCGCAATGGAGTATGGCCAAGCAAATAAATCCAGTCATGCACTCCCATTGCACAGTTCTATCAAAGATCATATTGGCGAGTTTTCCTTTCATTTGGTGAAGACTTCACATTTCTATCTTGTTTCGTTGATTTTATGTGACCGGTCAATAGTATGCCATGACTTTTCGGACATTCTGTACATTGTTACTTCTACAGAACAGACTGTCGAAGGAACAATCCAAAAGTACCAACAACCAGCAAGCATTACAGCAACGTGACTTTCCACCAAGATACCAATTCTGTGCGTGGTTTCTACAGAATAAATCTTGTGACCCAGGCTTTTCGAGGTATGATCTGTTTGCAGTCGAATTTCACAATTTATGGTTATTATATCAGCCACGACAGCCATGTGTGGGCCAATAAATGCCCATATGCGACGGCCATTACATTCCAACTATAGTCAAAATTTAGGCGGGCATAGTTCACGATTATTTAGTATATCCACATAGGTACCGCATGTTAGTTCAACCTTTTAATAAATGCAAATTTTGACAAATGCAAAGAATATTGAACACTTAGTCTCTTGCAATTATTTTAAATACATCGATTAGAATAGTTTTTTTTATTTTAAATTATTGTACACTACTAATTTTATTAACTTTTGTGCATTATTGCAGCAATTTAAATTCTTAACGGTTAATCTTACCATGTGGCACCTATGCATGTTACCAGCACCTATTGACGGCTATGTGTACCAGTAGTTTTTAATGGATACACTTCCTGAGCAGCTGGACGATTTACTACTAAAAAAACGTAACCGCATTTGGCTACAGTACGATGAGAGACACGCCACAAAATATTCGTGATTCTCGTGAATAGCTCAACCAAGTATTTCCAGAGAGATGTACAAGAAGGGGAGGGCTTTACGCGTTGCCTACTGGTTCATCAGATTTGTCACACCTGGACGTTTTTCTTTGGGGTCACATTAAGAACCTTGTATACTACGAGACTTCAGTGGACACGATGCAGGTACATGCGAGTTCGGCCGCATCGTACCAGCTGGCGATGTAATCCGAATAAATAACATGTTCCAAAGTGTGTGACTTTCCTTGCTGCAGGTTTACAATTCATGTATTGATGATCGGATGTAATGTTATTGTAAACACATAGAGTTGCTCAAGCTGATTTGTACATTTAAATTATATTGATGTGTTTTCTACTCGTTCCTAACTAACAGGCGTAATGTTCAATCACACTTAATATGACTCACGTGTTGCCTACTTTTAATGATCCACAATGTCTACGTATTTTACATACTCCCAATAACAGTTCAATTGAAGATGTTGCGATAAGCCAACCTTTGTGTACTTTGGGATCGTCTGCTACAAACTATCCCATGTGATAGACAAAAAAAGCAATGACATAAAATTCTTTGCAAAAAAAAAAAAAAAAAGACTTACCAACACCATTATCAATAAAAGTGAAAGGTATTTAAAACCAATTTGAACAGATTGTAGATCTTTATGTTAAACAGCATCAAGAAATTCGTTGTTTATTTCTTCTTATTTTTGGTTATTTTAACAAACGTAGGGTTATAGTTTCAACTTTTAGAAGCAAATTTCTGCCTTAAGATTTACGCAAGCCAAATACTTGCACTAACTTCACCTCAGTTTTTTTACAATGAATCATCTCGCAATGTTTGTAACATGCCTTCATTAACACTCTGTATATAAATACAATATAATAGTTATAATTCGAATTAAATTAACGTGTTTGCGTGTTATGAGTGTGCTTAGTTACCAGCAAAACTGTTTCCAAGTACACGAAACAAAGGCGTAACACCTAAATAATAAGGGCTTGAACTCACAAAATCTACAAAAGTTAAAAACTGACATTTTTATAATTTTTAACATTATTATGTAGAGACCTCTATAATAACTTAATTTTAAAAATACTAGCGTTTGGATTTGAAAGTAATTTTACTATCCGAAAATCTCTGCGCGAGAGGTTTACGGATGTTAAAATTATTTTCAAATGAAAACGCGAGTATTTTAGCAATTATGTTGTTCTAGAAGCAGATATTGTAATACTAAATAAATTAAAAATTACAGATTTCAATTATTGTAGATTTAGTTGTTTCAAGCCCTTATTTTTCTAAATAAATTTTTTTTAATTTTTCACTCGAAAGTAAAACATACTACCGCATAGTGCTATACAAATGAACGTCCGCTTATAAAATATCTACATCTCATAGAATTTTGATGAGCAGTTCAGATTTGATTGACGATTCCAGTCGTCCGCTCGATATCATGCATTTCAATACCCCTTAACATGCACATTTTAGTTATTTTAAACAGTGCGTAGTTAGTTTTATTTTCTCTACGCCTTTATATGTGCTACGAAGTTGTCTCTTATGTAACTAGTGAAGCTTATATTATGTGTACTATTCTGGATAAAGGAAGTTAATTTTCAGCGTATTTAAAAATTACTAACAACAGCACGTAATTAAATTGACAATGCAAATCATAAACTGCGGTTTGTCAAATGAAAAGAGATGAATGCATAATATTACAACTAAGTCTATTATTAAATTTTATATTGCAGCAAAGAAATTTTTCGTGTAATTTATTAAACAGTTTTTTTCGTTACAGTTTACCAAAGACTGCATTATAATAGTTTAAAATCAACATCAGAGTAGTTACAAAGTAGAAGCTCATAATACTTTTGTCATTTGGTTACTTGTAAATTTCCTCAGTTATTGTCCGAAATCCCTTAAATGATAAGGGGAGTATTGGAATTGAGGTAAAAACTCTGTAGTAGCAAGGAATGTATATTTTTCTGTATAAAATTAATCTGATTTTTCAGTTATTTCTTACAATTGGTTAGTTAGACGTTTCTGACAAGTATTTTCTGTAGCACTGCTTGTAACAACAACTAAATGACTTTTCAGATTAGTTCCATTTATACGCACCAAAGATTATGTTTTTAATTGCTTGTGTTGTGTTATTCATTACGGCAGTTACAGTCAAAGGTTTAATATACTTGTCAAGTGTATAGTGCGGTCGAGAACAATAACGTTTGGACATTTCCATTTCCCTTTGTCATGTCTTTTTCCTACAATCCCTTTTCCTTTTTAATTTAACTACACATTTCTGCTTTCGAGGATGTAATACCACAAAACTGAAGGTCATTCACGACGACTTGGTGTTACACCTTATTGATGCCATACTTCAAGAGACCGTTAGTCAACAAAAGGATCCGAAAGTCGGTTGTTTAATGTCATAAAATCTGCAATACTCTTTTCATAAAGCCACTATGTTTTTTTTTATTTGCAGTATGTTCAGCGCAGTTAATGTTCTTCACAGAATCAGTATCACAAAAACTCGTGCTACTGCTTTTTAATATTGGCGGTTCGGGATAAAGTGAGCACTAAAGAAAAGCCCTGCTAAAGTTCTATTTTCAGCATATTCGTATATTTGTGCGTGTAACGGCTAGCGATGGGAAATTTCTAAGCTCTCTGGACGCGTCCCATGATGTTTGCGCGTGTAAGATAAATTGTGCAGTCGGTAGGTGCCTGTAACGTTTGATAAAAAAATAATTTACTATATAAAATACAATTATTTAATTTCAGTTGAATTTGTTTCAGTATTACTGTATTTTCATAGGAAAATACACGGAACAATATTGCGCAATTTCGCTGCCAACCATAAAAGCAGTAAGGGGGCTATAATTAATGTTAAATTTTATGCAGTAACGGCTAGTGATATTTTTCAATGGTTAAATTTTTGTGTTCACGTTATCCCGAACGACCTATATCACCGTGGCATTTACTGCCACATGTGTTCAAATAAACGAAGCATCGCTCATTATGTATGTCTAATTCGCACAAACGCATATCACCAAATAACGTTTTCTACGTTTACCTTTCAGTGTTCTGTCCTTTCGTCACTAACTAGCCAAATAACTACTCACGCCCGATTGAAACGCGTTTTGTCTACCAGCACAGCTTCATATTTTTTAAAGTATTTTTCATCTTCACGAAAACAGCTCACTTGAGGTGTTGCGACAAGGCGACATTTATGTTGGGGTCTCCAGCAACAAACAGTGTTTTTAGTAGCAAACAAATGCAATGGCGAAAAATGGTATCCAAAAATACTTTATTGATCCCAATATCTAACGAACGTGAAAGTTATTCAAAACTAATTCTCACAGATTGCAGAACTTGTTAATACTAAACAACACCCAAAATTTCTTTATTTATTCCCCCGTACTTTTAATTATTCTAACAAATGTCGGTTTTCCATATACACTTTCAATCGCAAGTTTCTTGCTTAACATATACTCCGCAACACACTTGCAATGTATAACTTTACTTATTTTTTACAATAAATCATCTCGCTAAGATTATAACATAATTCCATTAACACTCAGTATACAAATAGTGAAGAAATTAATATCCCCAATGATACCTCATGAAAACGGAAGCAGACATTATATGAGACACTTTTAAGACAAGAAAATACTAAGGGAGGCATCAGTCCTTAAAAATGGAATTTAAAAATAATGTTTTCTTTTAATTTCTAAAACGGCTAGAAATTAAATTACTATTTTGTGGGTGATAGGCCTATTAAGTTTTTTTATTTTTTTATTTTTTTTTCTTCAGATTTTGAACCTGTGTAAAATTCAGGTATCAAATCTTCCCTTTCCATGAAAATAATTAGGGTGGCCACCTTCAATTTGCATAAAATTACATTGCCGTTAAGTTTTGTGAAAATTTCACGCTATATATTCGAGCAGTATATCGTCAGGAACAAAAAGGTGCTTTTTATGTAAGCTCCTATAATGCACCGTTTACAAAAAAACTGCATACAACTTTTGCAGTGATAACTACACAACGCCTGGTGTGTAATAAAAAAGTGGTTCTATCGCCAAGGAATTATTAGTTTGTACATGTAACTTGCTCTTAGGAAATGCAATCTGTTATGCAGTATTTTAAAAAAAATAACGCAAAATCCAGCGAAATAATCTTAACAAAAGTAAAGTAAATTCACATCGATAAATTTGGCAACAAGTTTGGTTATGTAGCATATTTAAAAATAATACATATTTTTTATTTGGAGAAAATTCATGAATTTTTCAAACATCATTACATCCCTTTCGTAAAATCTAAAATAATTTAAATACGCTTTCACTTGTTTTATTTATTTGTTTTTTGCTGGATGACAGAAACGAACTGCTAAGACAATATGATTTTGCGACAATTGCTTAATGTTTTGAGAATCACAGCACTCCATTTCTGTCATTCAGTGACATAAATAAATAAAACATTTTCAAAACGACTGTAATTCTTTCAGACTGTTCCTAGAGGAATTTTACGTTCTTAAAACCCGTGAAATATATATTCGAAAAAAAAAATAACATTTTGTAAAAATGCTGCAAAAACAAATCTGTTAGGCCTACCAAATTAAATGATTCTAACAAAAGATTTTTAAAGTTAACTGAATTGATTTTGCAACATGCTTTTTAAAACTGCATAACAGGTTGAATTTTTCTGAGAATTCGGCGAATAATTCTTAGGTGGAAGAATTTTTCAAAGCCGCTATGTCTTTTGTGTTGAAACACCTGAGTAATTTTTTAATTGGCTAACTTAAGTTAATACTGGCAACGTAATTAATTACGTAAATAATTGATCACTGCCGCCAAGTAAAGTCTGTCACCACCGCCTGACAAAAGGTAAGCCACCGCCGAACATTCCGTGCCTGAGATCTTTGTGCTTTACGGGCTCATTTTATCTTTTTCCATTTGGACGTCTATGTCCGAAACATCATATATATATATATATAAACACACACGTCTGTAAACACAACTCAGCTGAATTACAGGTCTCATGACTTGCATACAGTGCATACTGTGCGGCTATATCATGTTAGGCTATTAGGTAGAGATGACGGTTTACTGCGGGAAAACTTGACTGTTTGCTGGATATGAACGCACGTTCAGCTTATGAAACGATTACTGGTTTTCGCTTGTACATAGAAATGTTACTCTATTTGACTGAAGCAATAAGAATCCCGCTACTGTAAAGTTCGATGCCTGTTACTGGTCTGCAGGCAGCTATGTTGTGTCAGACATATTTCACCCAATCATTCACGTCATAAGAAACTACAGTGTTTTCAAAGGTATGTTGGCACAAAAAATTTTTGCGACGTACCATTATCGTTCGGTATAAAGTGAGCACTAAGAAATTTAACTTTTGAAAAATACAACTAGCTGTTATTTCATATGACTCATCATTAACAATAGTTGCTTTTCTGTATGTATTGTTGCAGATATAGTTTCGTGTATTTTTCCAAGTTAGTTACATCGACACCGGAATATAACCAACTGGAACTGACATATTTATATAGTGTGTAAATAATTAATATTTATATCAATCAATAATGATTCCTATGGACTGCTTCATTTATCATGCACTCGCAAACAAAGCGGAGAGGCTAGACAATTCCCATCGCTAGCCATTACACGCGGATAGATACGAATTGGCTGAAAATAAAAATTTAGCAGGGATTCTTTGAGTGCTCACTTTATCCCGAATCACCTATACTGTGGAATGCTTCTTCGGACAATACCTACTGTCCAATTAAATACGACTCGTCCCGAACGTAGTTGCCAATAAAGCGGCAACAGCATTCGACAGTAACACGATCCAGCTCGCATGCTATTCATCATGTACTGTGAACTGCAGTGCAGAAAATTGCATTTTCAGGCCCATGTACCTTTATAATATTTTTTGTTCTAAATGTTCTAGTAGATGATTGCAATTTTTCCACATCGTGTATGATATATATATATATATATATATATATATATATATATATATATATATATATATATATATATATATATATATATATATATATATATATATATATAGGGACCCTGTTTTTTCGCGAAAAGAATTTTGCCCCAGTTTGTTTCAGTGCCTTACGTGCACATCTGCAATTATGCTTCATGGTTATTGGCAGCGTGTATGTGTGAATTGCCGTATCTCATTTAACTGAGCCAATTACAAAAACTTTCCTGCAACACCACACGTCTGTGATTTGCCGGTAGAATATCAAGGCTCGTGACAGTTAAATATCCAATCGCTGACCACGAAGCAGAACTGCAGATGTGCATGTAAGACACGGAAACAAAGCGAGGTAAAATTCTTTTCGCGAAAAACAAGGGTCCCTATATATATATATATATATATATATATATATATATATATATATATATATATATATATAT